>DWOC01000073.1:0-11332 GCA_018250775.1 Helias cama
CCCCTTGTCATCAAAATGCGATAGGATTTTTGTTTGGCATAGCTTCTCTATACGTAGTAATTACAACTCACTGGAGACGAGTGGGTATACCTACTCAGTGTTTTTACATAATGATTCCACTACTGTATTAGTCGACAAACAGTAACACATTGCCGTCCCGGTGAGCTAAGCTGACGATGATTTGACTATATCATTGGAGGAATTGGTATCGTCACCTACTGAACAGATCGGTATACCTACCTAGTGTTTTTACATAATAATTGCACTAAAATTGTTGACAAACCGTAAAAAAATCTCTTTCTGGTGAGCTAAGCTGACAATGAACTGAGTATATCATTGTAGCCTGAACAGATCTGGTCTAGGCTTTTTATTAGACTGTTTAAACCGGGAGCATTTGTCCCCGATGCCAAAGATTTAAAGAAATATGTAGAGAGGACACCAGGAATTGTGATGTCCGGCCTAGGGGTAGTATATTTAAAAGTCTTTGTAAAATGCACTTAGATGATTAGGTAAGGCTTTTTATCTAAGGTCTCTTAGTCTATGGCTAAGGTCTCTTAGTGTTCAAAATATAGATAATAGCCAAATTTCATTGACTCCATGTCACCAGAAACCCCTCTTCTCTCCTTCCTATTACCATCAAAAGCGACGACTACCGCTCAAATAAAACCGTACGTACTAAAAAAGGAGATTGAGAAAAAAGCCAGTAAATATGTCGTAAAAACACAAAAACCTCCACCGACCGACTCCATTTGCATAAATATGCGCATATGGGGATAAAGTAAAGCAACTTATGTTATAGCGACTGCATAATTTCCGAGGAAAATTATGATATTGGAATTTTAATGCCGTGACGTTGGGGACGCATTGACTGACGTTGTCTCCGGGCCATTCAACTGGAATACTGGAAAACACTCGATAATGGGAACGTGCATGAACTTTAGGGGGCGTATTAAACCAACAAAAGACACCATGTGGGCAGTAACTGTCACTTTTGTAACTGTCATCGTGTCATCCGCAGACAGGATTACTGTCGATTTTTGATTCCCTCAAACATTCTGCAGTCCTTCAAGTTCCTCAAAATTGTATTAAATCTGCGTGAAATCAGCACAAATTTTAAAGCAAAAAATGGGATGAGATTGGATTTCCGTCTAGATTTCCACATTGGAGCAAAAAACTATAAAATTAAAAAACCAATGATAATATCAACAATCCATCAGTATATTTTGTAGTCCATAATTATGATACACCAAAAAAAAGTTTATCGTCTAAAGCGACCATTAAACGGATTCTTATTTTCGCTTCACAATCTCCCCTGGAGGCGTGTCCAGCTTCTCCGACGTGATTTCATAATTTGTTTCCAGTCTGAAACAAAGAATTAAGTTACGAGAAATAAAAAACATGTCAAGAAAAATGACGCAGAAGTGGTGACAATGGTTATTATATAATTATTAAAAGTATTTTTTTTAAAAGGCTTATAGTTTTATTATTGAACGATTCGTGAGTTTCATTTGACATTTTAACGAATATAAGTCTACCGAGGACCTTAATCATGAGCTCCCGTCGCAGCTAGGTCGGATAGGTTCGAAACTAGTCGGGCTATCCCGAATAAAGACGTGAGATGAGCCGTAGACTTATTAAAAAAATTAAGAAAATTCCACCTTATTTCAGGATATTATGTGGGAAAGAGAGTTTTCCGTGTTGCTCTCAATGACATAAAATTTTACCAAGTCATGTCTGCAACACCTAACCCACCGCTAGGCCAGGTCTCCTTTCAGAGTGACGAGGATATGGTCCACGCTAGACACTTTAAAGGCTTACGGTGTGTGGTGTCGTGCGGGCAAAACCCTTTTTTTTCTTTTTGTCTTTTGATGAAATAACAACATTTTTCTTTTCCCGAGTCATCGCGATCAATCCAACTACAATATTCTGATTTTCACGGCTTGAAAAACAAGCCCACGGCCATTTTTTTGGAACATTAGAATGATTTTCAAATCCAAAAACAATTTGCCACTTGTTTGTCGCAGCGAGGTTTCCCATGAACCGCACGATGGGTTCACTCCGACCACCGACCGTTGACACCTCCGAGAACCTTGGATATTGACTTGCAAAACGGACATTTCAATATCGGTGACTATCAACATCTTTGATAGATAGGTGATCTATTATTTTTGTATGAGCTCAGGGACCGTTCACATACACTGGACAATTAATAGATTTTTATGGAATAATAAACACGTTTTGAACAAAATTTAAATACAATTAAGACAAAATAAACTTATTTAAAAGCTAAAATTTGGTTGCTGTGCGAAATGTATGCTGTTAGTCCTAGACATCAGCATATCTAGTTGGATAAGCTAAAAGACAAGCGTTATATCAAAGCAAATACTAGCAGTTCCACCTCCAAACGAGACATCTTTTCTCACTACTCATACACAGAGTAATTAAACTTACATTTGCAAAAAGCTTCATTCAAAAAAAAGGATTCATTTCGGACTTCGGATTCAGTCAATGCATGATCACCCTGGTGCAGCGGCGATTGACCGGCAAATCCGAAGGTGACTTGTAGATGTGGCTGAGCCAAGAATCCGCATCCATAATGGGAGACGCGTTAAAATACGGCAGCGACGGCCAATGAAGCGGGCTGTATCGAGGCAGTTAACGCGGGTAGGTACAGACATGGAATATTCAGATATTCTAAAAATTACAATCAGTTTGCTCAACTTCTCGATCTCGAATAAGTTTTAAAACAGCAATCGGGAAAGATCATCTTAGCATCTTTCCGACCTAACGTGCTTTATATTGGAGCTCATTACTAAAAACATCTAAGACTACGACGTAAAATTGGCAGAGGGCCAAGGGCAACCAACGTTTGTCCTTTTGGTCTTGGTTTTTATAAATTAATCTATACTTGCATTAAATATCTATCATTAAATTATAAGCAAGGTCGTGTTTGTACATTAAATATTTTTTTAAGAAATCAATTTCTACACATTGTTTCTATGTTATCGAGGCCAAAAAAAACATTTTTTGAAATTCTTGTCTGTTTGTCTGTCCTTTTGACCGATATGTTCTGGGTGTGTCCCATAATATTTTGAGTTTATTTCATTCCAATCGGTCTATAAACAATAAGCGAAGTCGCGGGCGTCAACTAGTCATTAATATAAACTAACATGATTAGATATAGGTAACAACATACGTTCGCCTTATCGAACATATGTAACCAGGAAAAGTGTGCGAATTAATTTCCTTACTTAAGTGATATTGGAGTCCTAGAAATGTCTCTCTACTTTATTTTGCTACCTAGCGGCCCATGCCTGCCCGAAGGTTTCCAACCGCTGGTCTACTCGAATTGAACTACGAGAATATAAAACTGATACCTGTGTATACTTGAAGCATTGACCTGGAATAAAATATAGCCCTATATCTTAGATTCATGCACAGATACAGATAGGAGCCAATACATAGGTAATTATTGAACAGTTTAAATCTAAACACTACTTCTTTCCAAATCCCCCCTCCTCTCCCATTGCCTCCGAATATCCATTATATTATCTGGATGGCGAGTTTGTCTTACAAATTGATAGCTCGTCGAAGCTTCGGGTGGACTTTATTTAACGAGTTCGCATCGACACGGCGGAATTAAGTGAGACCACAGAGTAATAAAGTCAGAGCAATCCCTCGTAAATCAAATGTGAAGAAAGAAATTGTTACCAGAGCAGTGTGTGTGTTTATAAATATGAAGTTTTGGCACACAAGTGACAAAAGATTAGTGGTGGTGGCCATCTTTCATCTCTAATGTAATATTTATATTAAATAACAAAGATAAATTTCTGTTTGAGGTTTGGGCGTTATCTTCTCGTCTATGACCTATGCTACAACGATCCTCTGTGTGAAAACAAAATCACGTTTAACCAACATTCATGTGCCCCAAAACTGTCCCACTTTAATTTGAAAGGACAATCATAAAATCAACAACGAAGACAAAGACGTGACAAAGTTCAAAACAAGAGTGTGAATCCAAAATCGAAAATTATGTTATAGGGCCTACGTGACTTCAATCACCAATCCTTGCACTAAGAATTTAAATAGATAAATCTATAAAATAATTGAAGAATTATTAAGTTGCTTTTTCTAGTTACATATTACTCTGTGCGTACATTAGACAAAACACAGATAAAGCAAACTAATGGCTAGTTAATCCAATAAAACGCACATTTAGAGCGGCCCTCCTCAAAAACAGCTCCAAAAAACATCCACCATTCGTCTTAATTCCCCCTTTTGATACCAACATCTGCCATCAAACCAACAAGGTCTGCACCTTATTACAATGGATGAAGTGTCATATTCGTCCTTCGAGCACGTTCGGGAATGCAAAGATATGTTTGTGAGTCTTCACGTAATTGTTCAGTGACAGTTCTGGGATGTTTCGGCTTGTAACGTCATCGATCATGATGAGAATTACAACCAGGAATTAAGTTGCTGGATGTTACATGAGGTAGTATCATTGTTATTTATGTAACTCTAAATAATTAGTAACTAAATAAATGGATATTCTTATACAACATTTTTCATATTGTCTGTCTCGTTTTCTTCAGTCTTCTCCAGTTCATCTCTATGTAAACTTTATTTGTGCCAAATTTCATACTTATCCAACTTGGTGGACTTTCTTTAAATGCTGTGGTACAACTCACACAAACAGCTTACTGATTCAAAAGGGAGCGGTGAACCAGATATGATACTTTGAATACATATTTATATAGACAATATACACCCAGACGCAGCACAAATACATCACACATCACGCAATTATTTGTCCTGGGTAGGAATCGAACCCACGACCGCTAGCGCCACCCACTAGAACATCAGGTCAGACAAAAACTCTCCGGTCTCTCGTTCTGGGAGTGACCCGTGTCACGCCACGTAACACATTTGCCTCAAACAGACGTTCAGTAACCGACGTACTTATAATTTCAATTTATACACACATTGTCGCCACGTGATCCACTTGACATGCTAATGTTAGTAAAATTCAGTTTCAGATTCACACACCCGTAGTACCCCTGCTTAAAATTGATTTTTTAACTCTTAACTTTTTTCTCATGGAGCCTTGTAGTTGAATAATGGTCGTAAAATTATACAGGTCAAGCAGGGATCGACCCGGGAAAGGTCGTTCAACTGGAGTGTTCTCGAAGCCCGCAGACCTAACCTGGTCGGTTGACCTAGCAACCCATGGGTCAAACGGTCAACCACTATACGGATTGAGTTAATATTAAAATGTTTACACTCCCTTTGTCTCATTGGTCAGTCGTTATTTTACTGCATACATTATAATTTTTAAAGCATACTTTCAGGATCAGATTTCTTTGAGGATCACGCTCTCTATCAGGTCTAGACCGTGGAAATTGAAATGATGACGCATTTGTTCCGAACTAAGCTTAGTAGGCTGCGCTCTCGCCGCTTCATTAAAACAGACTCTTGAAAAGCCCTCTTTTGGTTAAATATAGGTACTACTTCCTAAAAAACAAGTAATTACTACTCAAAACGATATATTTTTGCCTTCATTGCGTAAAGTCCGACGATATTTACCACGCTAAGGCTAAACTATGCGATGCGTGTGACGCAATTTTGCACTTTAAATAGGGGTCGCCCAGCCCATATAGCCGTTCTAATAATACTTTTTTTATGTATGGTATAGGTGGTGTTCATTAAAATGATAGCTGTCCGTGGGTTGCTGTAACCACTAACTGGTGACCTGTATGCCTTCACTGTAAAAAGGACAAGACAAGACAAAGACAAATAGCGATCAATTGTTACCGAAATTGTTTTTCCCTTTCAGGTGTGTTGGGGTTTTGCCAAAACGTTTTTCTTACACAGACTACACAGTTGATATTAAAAATAAACAAGTTCTCGAGCAATAAAAACGACTGGCAAACCTTCCTTCCTATCTCTGGAAGAAGTAACTTTGTACGAAAGACTTTGTACTTTGATATGAAAGTTTGATATACCTTGTCAGCAATGGAAAAGCATAAAAAATGTGTTGTTTAAGATTTTCTACATCTGTTAATTAGGAAACCGGACGGTTAAATTTTGTCGTTAAATAAGTTTTTTATCGGGCATAGACATTATCAAAACCGCAACTAAAAATTTTTTTGTTGTCCTTCTGTATACCGTGATTCAGTGTCATGTCCAAAACGGATGGGCTAATTTTAACGAGGTTTTTAATTTCAGATAGATAATATTGTGAGGAATAACTAGTAAAATATTGGATTCTGGATAAGATGAACTTTGATGCGAAAATATCTCGAGCAGGGACTAATTTAGGAACTCATATGGCAATTTACCCGCACTCAATTCACATAGAAATAGTGTAATAGTAGACCGATAATTATTTCCACAAAGGAACAATGTCACAGTAAATTACACTAAACCCGTTTACAAAGCCAATCGCAAACAATGCGTTCCTTGCTACGGTTGTTTTAATCTCAAGAAGGCAAACTCAACATAGTGGTGTGCATTGCTATACATTCTAATTACGTCTTTGTGTGTAAGCTCGCTTGCTTTGTTACGCACAACCTAGCACGTGTCTATACACGCAACCACAAGCAAAGCTCACACGCCTTCGTGATGAAACTTTGACGACTACTGTTCTATTTCAGTTTTAATGATACAAAACTTACAAACAGCTTACAATGAAAATTGACCCCTAATGCATAGATCATAAGGTAGCTTATAAGTATGAGCGAGGACGCAGGCATTGGATAAGAGCAGGGTGTAAACGAGTCTTTTTCAGGATATAGAGCTAGATAATTAAAGAAGTGGATGTTATGATCCTCAATTCATCCATAATTATTAACACATCAGTAAAAACCGAGTATATGACGATATTATGGTGTACGATGATGATGAAACCCTAAAAAGGCATAAGCTACGGTTGTCGCGAAAATACTTAAAGGTTTTTTCATTTAAAAATGTTTATGATAAGTAAAACGGCTGAACTCACGCTTATTTTTACTATCATAAAAATACTTGAAGGAGGTTAAACGATGGATGGGTGGATGGTCGCAAAGGCCGATATGTCGCCTTGATAGAAAAATGTAAATTCTAATATGTATTATATTAATATATTTTATATTCTTATATTATCATAATATCATCATTATTTCCTATAATTCCACTTAATTTTTTACAGCATCCGAAAACAGATCTGCAAGTATACTTACAATTTCGTTGCCCAATCAAATTTAAATGTAAGTAGTTTTATTAGTCCTCACAGCGGCATTCTGGCTTACTGAGCATCACATTTAGTCATTTTCAAACACGAGATGATGAACATAACTGTATATTGTTTGCTTAATTGCGGTGTACAATAAAAAATATTTTGTTTGTTTTTTTGTTTATTACAACATACACGGTCTTCTTTTTTTCTAAAGCAATGTTTTTCAGCTCTGCGAGGCATCGGGATGACTACATTTTATAACAAACGCTTCTGTTCATATAAGAGTCTATAGCAATTTTCATTTGAATGGTACCTTTGATTACAAACCTGTGTGATTGGTAGGGTGGCTGACCGTGGCTGGGGCGACATCAACACGTGCATGTAAAGTAAACAACCCCAATTCACATTCACATTGAGGACTGTGTGATCTTCCACGTGATTTTTCAGCTTTGTATGGCATTGCGGGGGCATTCGGCACGGGGAAACAACAAAGGTTAAAGGCATCATACCCTACCCACTACTATAAAAAATCACATCGCCTCTGAGCTAACATTAATTAAAGGGCTCAATTTTTAAGACCGAATATCATATTCTTAATAATTATAAAATGTAGTTGGCGCTGGTTAATCTCAGGTTAACATTTAATAAAAATTAAAATTTAAGAAGTTTTTATATTATTACTATTAAAACATCCATTGAAGGAATAAATATTTTCATACATAATTTCACCCCTTATTTCTGCCCTTTGGGGAATTAGTTTTATAAAACAGTCTTTTTTCAGACCCCAAGCTATTGTAACTCCAATTTCAAATGAAATAGCGTAACAGACAGACGTTAAAAGCCGGTTCAGGTACTTTCTACATACCTACTTTTTAATTTTTGATAAAAGACTTAATTATTCTATTTCACTTCTTGATATCTGCTTCTAATACTCCCATAAATAACTTGGAACAATGCTGCAGCGGTCATCGACCTTGCACACCTGGAACATTTGACTATTCAGGGTTGTCGATCTTTGGAGATCAACAGCAAAACTGTTTTTTATCGTAGGTTAATTGCCGAGGCATGCAACCACCAACCAGAAGGTAAGTAGTCACTGCACCCAAGGACAACTATGTCAAACCTTAGATATGAACATCCTATATACGTGAAGTGCCCTAGACCTAGGGCGTGTTTTATAATCGAGCCTCGAACTAGAAGTGAAATTAGTTTTGTGGCGACCATCTTAATCCTCGCTAGGAATAGTAGCGCATCCTCGTACGACTTCAGATAGGATTATTAACCTGTAAGAGGTTGGATGTGAGTGTCTATTGGCTACAGTGATTACTTAACATCATGTGGCGTGTATGTTCGTTTGCCTACAGTAAACCAGTACGCAACTGGTGGCGCATGCGTTACTAATTCAGTGTATCATGAACATCAAGACCATAATTCAAGATTTCAGTGACTTAACTATACCAACCATAAGTATGGGTATCTAATTTTATTAATTGTAAAAAAAATCATCCATGATTTCGCAGCGCATTTTAAGAGATCCCTGTAGAATAATAGGGTTACTTACATACGAAAAAACCTCAAACCGCCTTGTTTTCCCGGCAGTGGCAACCCTACAATCGCACAAGTGTCCACCATTAGCTGCATACGGCGCATAATAGCGCATTGACAAACCACCAGCACCGTCCCCTTGTATTAATACATTAATGCCTACTTTTCATAACATTCAAATGGAATCTGCCGAGACAAAGATCCGAGGTCGACGCACCTGGGTTAACTTTGCTTAGGGTACCGTTCACAAATGCTGTAGGAAACGCGTGCGGTGTTCCCCTGCGCCCTACTCAACGTTTGGGATGAAGGTACTCCAGCTTCACCCCGAAGAGGAGTGTTGTGGTAGAGAAGCATTGTTGGGGTCACGGAAGTATGCGAAAGCGTACCCGTAGCTCCATCATCAGGAAAACCGTGGGGTTTTCGCCGATTAGAGTCCGGCACAGCCTCTGTCGGTCATGGACTAATTTAGTGCGGGCATGATGGTTTTAACTACGTTAAAAAACGCCGGTTAGAGTCCGGCACAGCCTCTGTCAGTCTTAGACAAATTTAGTGCGTGCATGATGGTTTTAACCACGTTAAAACAACATTTCACAAATGCTGCAAGTTTCAGCGTGCACAAATATTTCGAAGTCAGTGCAGACTTCGAAACAACGTACAATGAGCTTTCTAGGGTCTGGTGTGGCAAATGTGGCAACGGTAGCGACCAAGGAAAAATTGATTGTCACGAATATAAATGTAAAATCATACTTTAGGAGCCGTGAGTGTCGTACTGGAGTAGGAATCGGTCAGCCATCCAAGACAGAATGGCGTTAAGCATAGTTTCTCTTTTCGCCATTCCTGTGTTTTAAAGGGCTGTAGATATATAACTTTGCGACGGCTACTCAAGCAAGCTAATATGTTTTGTAACTCTTGTAGCCACTGGGAGCGCGGGGTATTTATTGTGGGCGTATCACTCCAAAAAAAAAATTAAAAAAAAAAATAGATGACTGTCTGTGTCTATGCATGTGTCCGCATGTCATTGCCGACGAACACGTAGCGTCTGTGCCACATCGTGGACGTAGCACAGAGAGCACCTGTATGTTCAAATACAGATCAAATGTTGATATATTTTTAGATTGTTTTATGATGTAGCAGGTACAAATATCAGATGACGCACAATTACGGATAGCTATTACACATTATTACGTTCATCGCACAAATATACCCTGGGTGGGTACGAAACCTTGAACCTTCGACAGTAGTTTAAGTAGTCTAATATAATCGCCAACTACAATATCTAGCGCAATAGATAAATCAACATAGACAATGATTCAGAATCCTTTATGAACCAGACAAACTGCAACACCAGATTTTTCGAGGCAGGCGTAACAGAATAGGTGATAATTATCGGTGCCTTGTGATGTCATTGTTCTGAAAATCATGAATTAGGCATCCAAGTAATTCACAGAAGCCATTTCTTTAAATAGTAATATTTAAATCAAAAAAGTAGTGGTCAGAAATAATTTAAATACATTGCATTTAAATAGGGAATATTTAAATTTATTAACATCGCGGAACCCCTGTCAACGTACCAGAGACAAAAAGTTGATTTTTTAAAACATCAGGTCAATAAAGTTATTCACTCCTGTTCTTCCTTTGTTACTTTGCACGTGTGGTCCACCCCATGTTCCCACACTAATCCTTTATTTATATTTCTAAACGTCAAACAAAGACTCGCAATGTTACCCATTTTGAATAAAAAACTCGGTGAAGTACCGAGTGTTGCCCTCAATGTTTTCTATTCACGCGATGAGAGGTGAATAGGTGTAGGTAGTTATTATTTGCCACAGCTGTGTAATAATAAGCTTAACAGTACAGAGGTCACCAACTAGTACACAAGCTAAGGAAGAATTATAGCTTCCCATATAATCGTCAGGAAATTAGCTATTAATCGACTTTTTTTAGATCGCTCTGGCTTTTTCAGGATGATTAGCTTTGAAATAAATAGACATAACTATTCAGCCTTACAATTTATATAAGATGATATTTGATAAGAAAATATTATTTTTTAACCTACTTCTTGACGAAAAACAACGTTCTTGACCTATTGTAAAATAATAAATACAAATAAATAAATAAATTGTCCAGAGTTCAACCAACTCCAACTCCATTGTCCAGAGTCCAACTAATACGCATTGAAATAGGGGGCGTAATGTTGAGTTAATGATGAATTAAACAACTCATTAACGTAAAATTCTACAGAGACTGACACTTTACCTGAGACTTCTCAGCCGGTAGTCGCAGACGATGCTTTCTCGAGATCTCGAGTCGCCGTCCAATGGAGGCAGGGATGCTTTTGAGCGCCCAAGCATACTGCAAATGCAAATTACATCGTACAATGTAATGTGTTAGTAAATCTAACAGAATAGGCTGGCTAGTTGACTCTTTTTTCAAGTAGGTCGTAAATAGTTCATATTGGTTCAATTAGGCAAAAAAAATATACCTGTATTTTTTAAACACCTATGAAAGCCAAAAATTGTAATTGAAATTCACTCTTGACATGAACGACTGAAAACGCTGTCGGCCATGTTA
>DWOC01000074.1:0-11291 GCA_018250775.1 Helias cama
ACAAGGGGAGGCTTGGAGCATACTCCACCACGCTGCTCTAATGCGGATTGGTGGAGATACGGGTTAGTGGCCAACCCATGTCGGACGTTCTTAAGAATTCACCCATGGGGTCTCCGACTAGGTTTAACGACTGTTATCTATCGATAACAATCGGGTCCGACAGCTTAACGTGCCCTCCTAAGCACGGAAGCGCGCTTGTAATTCGCCACTAGCGATCACCCATCCAGATACTGACCGCGCCCGACGCTGTTTAACTTTTCAATCGCTTGCGATCTACTCACTCAGCGGGGCTATGCGCGCTTCGCGCTGAATTAACCTTCATATTGCCTACATATTATGAAGGTAAATTCAAGCCAAAAGCATTTGCGCTTGGCAATGTGTTGTTTTATGGTATTGTAAATTTTGTTTTGTTTTATGAAGTAGGTCAGTTCGTAATTTCCTATCTACAATACATATGTACAGTACGTACAGTACCTATCTTGTTGAATATGAACTACTAACTAGCTGACATGACAGGATTCGCTCTACCCTAAAATAACGGTCTTATCTAGAAGCATGTATAATATTCTATTCCCCACCTCTTCCCTCCCACCTCCATGTATTGTAATCGTAATGTTATGTCGAATAGCCTATAACATTTCTCATGAATGTAATTATTATATACCTACGAAAAGAATTTTTGGAGTCCCACTTGTAGTTCCAGCCAGAAATTATTCAATTAAAACTAAAACATTCTTCAGCTTCATTATAAGTATGAGTATAAATAAATATACGGTAAGAAATAACCGCCAATTAACGTGTTCTCGATAGTAGTTCAACTAGAACGGGTTAATTCGTAGGCTATTAAGTATATGTACCTAATAACAAATGTATGTAATTTTGGTAATTGATTTTAACCCAAGCTTACTTACACTGTTTCTTAAAATAAATTCTAACTTATTATTTATTTATTTTATTATTATTATTTCATAGTTATTTATTAGCCACAACACAAAACTATATACCTCGGTACATAAATAGATTATTGTGCCCATTCTATTTAATATTTTAATGACTATATTAATTATTAAAAAGGGTAAATTATTATAAATTTGCAATTATTATTCTTTGAACGTCAGCCAGAAAACTTTGACTGGCCTGTTGGTCTAGTGGTTAGCGACCCTAACTACTGGACAAACAAAAATATAATTAGTGACTCATTATAGGGTCAGGTCTCCTCTCGGAATGAGAAGGATGTAGGCCTTAATACACTACGGCAAGTGCACACACTTGGACACAGGTGAACTTTATATAACATTGAACGTCACGGTGAACTCCCTCCTGTCACGTAGGTTGCCTCACGATGTTTTCGTTCACCGTTACATCAGGTGATTTTTAAACTTAAAATTAAATTAAAATAAAATCCACTTAAGATAGATACTTACGTGCCGCTGGGATTCGAATTATTAATGGTTAGGTACATAAAAAATAAAACAGAAAAGCGCAGGGCAGGTGCGGTCGTAGGGGGTTGCGAAAATTTTTACATGCTAAGGGGAGATTGAAAACTACTGGTTGGAATGCCAGAAACTAGTTTGGGTTAAAAGGAGCTGTTCAATTTTTTTCATATATTATCACAATCATACCTATCATACCTATGGTAGTAGGATACTTTTAGCTTAACAAATTTCTAACGGAAAATTCTCAAATACAATTCTAGGCGTAGAGGTCATTTTATTCGTGAAGTAAATTAATAGTAACAGTAGGTCAAGGTGCTTCGAGTTCATTGACAAAAATATCATTGGGATTTCTTAATTGTTATGTACACTTACTAAATTAGACACGTTCTATTTTACATGCGTGCGATTTTCTTGTGATAGAGTAGGTATATAGGCAACGAACTACGTAATTTACGAGATAAGATTGTACTGTAAGTATTATAAATAAACATTTTGATGCGAAGTAGGTGAAAACAATAAATAATTAACGAATGTTAATTTGGGTTTCTAGGATAAGATGAATGAATAAATCATTATTTCATTATGTACCTACTTATACCTAAGAAATAATAAAATCGTCATGACTTATTTTTAATTTTTGCAAAGTAAGTAGTCCTATGTTAATGAATTATGTGCTAATATCTATTTTATTTCTTTGTTGCTTGTTGTTTGAAATAAACAATTTATTTTGTTAATATTAAACTAGCTCTTATTGTCTGTCATCTACTAGTTAATAGACGATTTTTAAAAAGTTGAACACCTACCAAAGAAGTTCATATTGGGGCTTTTTCGATAACATACCTAATTCTCTATTTTCCTGGGCATCCTCACATCGGCCAACGACTCGGATTATGGCCCTTCCAGCAAGCCGTGCACAAATCATCATTGCTGGGGCCCTAGGGTCACCCTCTTCTGCTTCAGCTGGTAACCTGGCACCGCCATCATATTCCGACGGAGGCCTCATCACTGCACTTGGTAACCACTGCACTCCTCAGTTCAAAAGGTCACTGCTATCAAGTCTATCACGATATTCAATCTACCACAAAGGTCTCACAATCACGCGTATGTTCACACGCCGCTCCGAAACGCAGGGCGCCTGGTTGAGCGGCAGCAAAATCTCAAATTCGAGCGCTACGTTTCCTACCTGCCTTTATATCATCGCCAAAACAAAGAAGCGTGGTGCGCGAGCGGGACGGCAACAACAACAAATGTCCGTCCCGCTCGCACCGTCTGCTGCGCAGTTGACGTAAGTTGGTTTCACTGTGGTTTCACGCGGAAGCACGCGGAAACTATATGAGACACGGGGGCACTTAAATCCTGGCACAAAGAGTCACTGCTTAAAGTAATGGGATTGTCTGGTATGCAGAAATCTTTTGTCACGTTTTCGTTGAGCATCGTAATGACGATCTGTTATCAGATCAGGTTGAACGGTGTATCAACGATTGAATTTATTATATATCTTTGGGTTCAATGCTGTTCAATGTGAAAGGATGGTTGGGTTTGACGGTCGAATAAGAATTTCCGGCCTACTTCACGTGTGTTTCGATGATTGTGATTTGATACGCATATTGCGGATACAGAAACTTTATTAGGTGCCTGCCTATTGTAATTTTTGTGTTTTTATACTTGCTTATCTAACTCTTAAAGTTATTTAAGACACAAACTTTAAACCTACGTTGGATAGTGGATAGTGATTTTGTTTTTTTTCATCTTAACATATCTTCTCCCTACTATGTGTATGTTGATGATCTAAGTATAAATTCTGGCTTAAAAGACGAATCATACAAGACTTTGGTACCTTCCTACCTCCTAATTTACATCACATCTCCTAATTTACTTTAAACAGGGCTGAAAATGTTATCTATATATGTACGTACCTATTCGACGTAAAACATAAACCACAACAAAGCAACATAATAATATGTCGAAATAACAAAGGCATCTCATTCCAGTAGACTTATACAAAGATGTAGGATTATTCCATTATTACCAGACTAGATTTTGTTATATATAATCAAGGATCGGTACGTATGTACCACCAAGGTGAAGCCCACTTATCACAGCCGTCCTGATTGATCAGATGTAATTATAACCCTTTCCCTATATAGTACCTATCTGGTTCATATAGACAGAGATTTCTACAGTCTGCTTCTTCTATTCTAACATAGAATATAATAGGTAAGTGCCGTCGTATATATAAACCAAAGATACGCAATCTACGTTTCATAATGTACAGTTGAACACATTTAGCGTGTCACTCTTAGAAAATAGATTATATTTTACAACTGGTTGCGTCAATTAGAAAAGTTTGACGTGCATGTAGGTATGAAGGTACATAATGTGTTCGTTCAACGCACTGTTTTCGTGTCTTGGCCAAACAGAGGCGCAAATTTTCTACTTTGTCCAACCTTGAACACTTGCCAGCACTGTGTTCCCAAGTCCCGTGCTCCGATTAAAATCTGTGTATATTTATTAAAAGAGGAAACAAACATTTCATGCGTTGTTAACGTTTTTACTGCGCGTTTGTAAATATTCCAATTTCAAGGAAAACGGTTTGTTTTAAGGTAAATCACTTCCTTCCTCCTATATATGCAAACCAAAGTAATTTAGGAACGTTAAAGTATTAAACATTGATACGGTTGGAGAATTCACTCAAGACAATCTGAAAGCAAGCAGAACCGGCGACTATAATATTAGGTATTCTTGAAACTAACAAATATAGGTAGGAAGGCACAATATAATATGTACTATATATATTTAAGAAGAAAGTAAAGCAAGTGTCGATGGATGGATTCGTTAGTTATGCTATTTATTTATAAATTATCATCACTAAGAAGAGGGTAATAAAGAAATCGTGCTGCAAAGGCTTTCTTAAAATCTTCTTTTTGATATACTTATCTCCATATCTATTGATATTATTAGGTACTGAGGCGAGGTTTTTATGTAAGTATTTCAAATTTCAAAGTCTAAGAAATTAATGGAAATTGTGAACATTTGCTACATTAGGGCATTTAGGCATGTGGGCATATAAGTATATTGTTAACATCAAAACAAAAACAAGAAATTTGGCCAGGCCTTTGGCCAGGACCGTAGTTGCTGAAGAATGTTGAGAAAGAGATCACAGGAAAATAGGTAACGACACAGATTGGTATTGTTGTTATTTTAAAAACCAGAACATTATTTATTTAAAATCCTTATATTTAAACATCCTTAAGACATCATATACCCTCATTTTATTCCCCTATTTTAACACATTAACTGTTAACCATACTAACTAACACTGTTAACTGTTAGCCAAATGCTCTATACGACGCTACGGTTTACAACGTGAAATATTATTTGAAAATTAATTTCAACAGAATTTTTTTGTCCTTGAAAATAGAATCATTATCGACAAATCGTCTAGATTCAAGATTGGTTATTAACACTATTATGGCAACCTTGTATCTTCAGTGTTCCGAAAGTGTCAACTTCCTACTCTCGTGCTCTACTTTAGCGATCTGCGTTTTATTTATTTGTATACTAACTCACCTATGAGTGGAAACATTTCGTAATTTGGTGAGCAGATATGCGGTTAGGAATTGAGTCTACACGTAAGTATATTTCGACATGTTCTCATTTGATTATTCATAATTTGTAATGTAGGATTTCAAGTAGCACTTATGCCATTTTATGACTAATGTCAGTGTGTAATCAGTGCAATAGATTACACAAAAGTATATAAAATCAAACTGGTACCTGCTGCCTCATCTTCTGTAAAATTAATTATTATTATTTAATTCAAATCTATACATATAATAAAATCGTAAGCAAGTTGGTGTCTGTACATTTACTATTTTTTCAATTGTTTATGTGTTACGGTGACCAAACAATAGATCTTGAAATTTTTGTTTGTTTGTCTGTGCGTTTGATCGCGCTTATCTCAGGAACGGCTACACCGATTTGGATGCGGTTTTTACTAATATGTACTGACACCCACACGAACGAGCGGGCGTCCACTAGTAATTCAATATGTTCATATTCTACTTAAGAATATGTTTCTCTTGTTATGTAATTAAGAAATTTTGCTTTGGCACTTCAATATAGTAAAGTGTATGAATTCTTATGCTATAGGTAGGTAGGTAAACAGAACGAGCGACGTTGTTCTCCGTCGAGCGATGATCTCTAGTTCTACACACTTGCTTGAATGCAAGCGCAAGGGCTTGTTCCAATTTTTAATTTTGATGAATATCAACTATTTACAAAAATAAAATTAAAATAGTTTTTAGAATTTTTGTTTCTGTGGCGGTTTATCTAACTCGGAAACAATGGTATTAGGTACTGATGTATTGGGCAAGCTTTCCGGAACACCAAGTATTCGTTTCATTTCAATCGGTCCATATTGGTTTCATAAAGCAAAGCAAAACCTAAAACAAAGCAATTGCGTATCAATTATGTATCCTGCACCATTAAACTCGCTAACTAGTTTGGAATAAAAGTACGCGTCCGCGCGCAGTCGATGAAGGTGACGCACCTAAATTTTCCTCCATAATGCGACCGCTGACATTTCGCAGAATTTTTTCGATCGCCCAAAGTTGAGGTCGATCCTTTGTGCTATTTCAGGAGAACCTGGAAACCAGCCAACTCTCCAAACGGACTTTCGGCGCAGTTCAATACGCGCACAGGTCTTTGATCTGCGAGTATTTATGTGCCAATATATGTAAATACTGTTTCTAATGCTATATCGCCTCTTAAACGTTGGTGTTTAATTAT
Organism: Helias cama; assembly: GCA_018250775.1. NCBI lineage: Eukaryota > Metazoa > Arthropoda > Insecta > Lepidoptera > Hesperiidae > Helias > Helias cama. The sequence continues at coordinate 6,228 of DWOC01000074.1, forward strand.
AATCTACTAATAATCTGATCACGTTTTCGGTATGCAAAAAAAAAAAAAGTTATTACACGAATCAGAATTTACTGCTTTCGTAAAATTTTGTTATAGTATAAAAGGAACCACTAATTTGTGATGATGTTGCATTTAAATGTAGACTACAGAATTTAGATAGCGAGTCTTCAGATCCTTATAAACATCCTTTATTCATAAAAAATGAATGTTGGAATTGGAATCACTACCTACTTATTGAATTTTCATTGCTCTTCCTGATATTAAATATGACATAACAAAAGATGACGTTGCGATTGGCTTTTGTTTTTAGATCCGTAAAAACACTTCTTCCTGGACTAAATTATTTATAACAACAGTTGATTATAAAACGTAGTGGTTTAAAATTCTTTGGTTGAATCGGTTGAATATATAAAAATACCTAAGTGGTTGAATTTTCCCAAAAAGGAATTGGCATCAAAACATTTCCTATAACCTCAAAATTATTATTTTAGTAGCTAAAGCTGGCAGGTTCGCTAAAATCTTAATAAGAAAACGCTTCACTTTTCTTTCCATTTTCCCTATAAAATCGTCAATGAAGTGTTTTATAAAATAAAACAAAAGTCAATAGCCCTGTTTAGGCTATTTTTAATACAGTATTTTATTAAGCCGTACGTTGGCCTATTTTAGAGATCCATATTTGGTTCCATTATTTATCGTTCGCATCGCTCAATAGTAAGTATTAATTCATTGTAGGTACTTCTTGTCATTATTATTAAGTGGCGGCTTACTCTACGAATTTTGCGTTCAACCGACTAGTTTGTGACTCCACGATCGGTTGATTAATGAAGATCGTTAGGTCAGAAAATATTTGGGCGGATCTGAAAATCATAATTATGTGATTAAGCGTCTTTACCAGTATGTGCATATTACATTATATTGTCTTTTGCCAATGGGTGAAGCAAATAAAAGACATAATTGACAATGAACAATAAGTTTAATAGTATCAGAAATATCAAGTGGGCGGGTCGGGGCGCTGCTGGGCGATTTGCGCGGCGGCGCAGCAGTGCAGCATCAGCGCCGTGAGTGCTGCCGCGCGGCCTTCACCCTGGGCGTCGTCCGCGCGGGCGTCCGCCGCTGATAACTCCTCGCGGACCGCTAACAGCTGCAGAGACGAGTGAGAACCGTATTATATTAGATCGTTGTATACGTTAGAATTGAGAACAATGCTTTGGGAATTTCAATAGGTACAGTATTATACAGTAGGTACAGCATTTGATGACGGAAATGGGTTAGGAGAGTGGCGGTATGGTGCTTCCCCGGGTTCCATTGGCTCTACCACCTGAGATGTAAATTTAATTCTATTAAATACACAAAAATCGCTGTCGAGCTGCAACACTATGATTTTGAGTTCATGGTGCTGGCACAGATATTATGAGAAGAGTTTTTGATCGTGCTGATAAAAAAAATAAAATACGTATGAGTAGTTTCGACGCTGCGTAGCATTGCGAAGATCGTTACGGAAAATTTATACCGAGTGACGTTTCTGTAGCCGTGTCCCGTAGTACAGCGTTTGTTGACTGCGCAAAACCAACAAATTTGCTTACACATGTCATATTAATGACTACTTCATATTTTAGGACTCATATGATGTCCGGAATAGGACGCGCGTGTTGACAACGGATTTTTAATAGGAAATACATGTAGCAAACGCATGCTTCAAGCCGCCTGATAACATGTCGTCACTGCACATATTCCATGGTCCTTTCCATTTCCCTGTGAGTAGTTATTTACGCGAGTACAAAGATGACACTTTGAAAGTCACAAGCGAGGACACTCTGAAAGTTTATACATGCCAAAAGCTACCGTCTCATGCATCTGGAAGGTGGAGAGGCAGGCAGCAAGTTCAGAGGCAGCGCCTCGCCCAGCCGCTAGTAGCGCCTCGGTGGGCAGTGAGCACAAGCGGCACGTGCTTTCCAGAGTGAACTCCAATAGTTCACCCCAAAGAGATGTATAAATTCGTCTATCCAGCAGTTACCATCTCATGAATCTGTGATGCGGAGAGTCGGGCAGCGAGCTCAGGGGCGGAGTCCCGCGCGGCCGCTAGCAGCGCGTCGGGTGGCAGCGCGCAAGTCAGCACTGGCCGCAGCAGTTCTGTCATGCCGCCCCTCGCCAGCCACGTGACGCCGCATGCGCCGAACGGGCTGCCCGACTCCAGGGACTGCTTCCTTTGCGTCACAAGGGCTGATCGTGAAAAATGATGCCGCTTCTTACGTCAATTATTGATGTGGGTAAAATAAAAAGGCTATAATCTACAATGGTTATATTGTTCATACAATAAATGCCATTTGCCCACCTCCAGACACAGCCGTAGCACAGCTTATGCGGTACAAAGGCTGACTGTGGATTTTCGCATCAGTTAAATAAAATGTCTAAAAGTAGATTAGTACGTATTAGTTAGTATTTAACTCAAAAAACACCAATATAAATTAAATATATTTGGATTAAGATCTTATTTATCACACAATAATGCCCATTAAGACGGTATAAAAAAACCTTAAAACCCCACCATTCTGTCAGGTCTTTTGCCCAGTCTTATAAAATAAATGATGGTTAAAAAATAAAGAGGCTAATAAAACGTAAATAATTTTTATTTATTTGTTTTGATTAGCAGTCGAGTCATTGATAATGACATCAGCAATCAAGATAAGATAAATTTTAACAATAAAAGATCAGTGGATAAAAAGCATGATTTAATACTAATTGTTATTATTTGTTATTGTTATCAAGTCTGCTGTGCTCGAGAGTATGGATGTTAAATCCAATTTCATTTGGTGTAATTTCGCCTGGTGCATTCTCATTATTCTTACCTTGGTGTATGGCTCGGAGACGGAGGCAAGGATCTAGAAGAGGCATTGGATTTAGGCGCCGAGAGTGAATGAGCGGAACCGGCCCGGCGCAGGCCAGCCATAAGTGCGTTCACCGCTCCACCGCCTGTATTGCAGTGTAAATTCTATCTAAGTTTTACAAATACACTAAGCGTTGGTATACTAGGTCTTCTATAGTGGTAGTTAGAAGGTTACGTGTCTAAAAATGGAACGTATAATAAGTTTGATTGTTTTATTGAAATCCTTAGAAATGTGCCAAGCTATTCTTTAACCTTATTATTTTTACAAGTAGCCAATCTACATATCTACGGCATACTAACACCATGCTACGGTTGTTCTCATCATATATTTACAACCATTCTTTTAGCTGAACGTTGGCTGTCTATATATTGGTTTGTCTAGGATCTAATTGTCTAATCTACTTTAAATATAAATTAATAAAGGTATAAACTAAAGTAAATTTTTGTTATTAACGGAATATTCTACAATATGTTGCCTATGCATATTCATGCTTTGAAGATTGCGGGGTATGTGAAACAATTTGGCAAATGAATAATTAGCGCATGTTGGTTCACAACTGAGAGGGGCGACGAGCAACCTCGAACAAGATGGTAGATAACGATCAAGAATTATATTGCATTGTCTTCCAATTACTCAACGTACATCATTATCCTTGGGTACGACGTTAACCAGACCGTTAATTGAAACAGTTGTAATGCAAAAATTTCTTCATTTCTAAAGAATCTGGGGAAGAGAAAGAGGAACGTAATAATACGTTATGATACGTACGATGCAGAGGGTTTTTTAATCTTAGTACTTACAAGCACATTTTGAAAACAATAAATATCTATATGTTCGATTGGATTGGATTTTAGTATTGATTGATGTTGTACTAAGCATGTTAGTCGCGGTCAATTAAATTTATTCGGCGCATGGCTTATTTCGTGTCGGGAAAGCGTATGGAAAATTAGCAAAACACTGGATTTGTAGGATGACGAACAAAATATACACAACACGGACGAACAAAGGTTTCCCAGAATAGGGTGAGTTCATAAAGATTTAGGGAATAAACAGTAAGAATGATAAACCTGAGTATATTTGTGTTGATACGTCAGAAGTATCCAGATGAGTTATAAACGCATAAGCGCTCCGTTCGTCAGCATTCGAACAGTTCGTCTGTATGAAACAAAAAAAATCATAAAAAGTATAACTAACTAAACTATAAAAAACTATTTTGACTAAATTTAAAAGTAAACACGACAGTCCTAAAACAATACTAGCAAGTACAGTCTGACAAAGAAAAACAAAGGATCGGTGCCAAAACTTGATGGATTTATGGGTTCAACGTCTACGACAAAAATTACGTTCACGCCAGTGACCGAAATAATTTTTTTTATCTGTGTTTCGATATGTTTCAATGGATAAAAACATCTGATCATTAAAGACAACAATATAGCACTTAACGTAACATTTCTTAAACAGTACACCTTGTCTAATTCCTGTAATCTACTTTCTAAAATACCTACTGTAACTCCTAAATTTGTTGAAATGCTGCAATGAATACCTTCTTCGTGCACATCCAGGGAATCTTTCCTTTCGATTTTGTCCTCTTCATCAGAATCTGGATCTACAATGGAATCTGGTTCTGTCATTATCAGCTCTGGTGGTTGACAACTCAATCCTGTTTGATCTGAAAAGTACTTAGCAGTAAGAACATTTTATTAATTTGGAGATGAGTATCGAAGGCAAATGAACACTGCTTAAAGCGCTTGTGAAATCGCGTCTAAGGTCAAACTTTGTGGAAGAACCGGTTGCAATTTGAAGCGATAGATCACATTTACGTAAATACAGACATGGTAAATAATTCAATTAAAATCAATGTAGGTACGCTAAACTAAATCTAGATGTCTGCAAGATTTTTAAGTTTCATTGTTGGGCACGGATCTTTCTTTCCCTAGAAAAGTCTGGCCTTCGACTAACAAATGCCATGTATCTATTGAAAATATGTGGGACCGAGGCCTTAACTTAATCTCTAAAGCACTGAGGGCAGCAGAGAGAGATTAGCTACTAGTGGTATCCGCCCGATTTTGTTTATCTACTTTCCATCTCTTACAATCTACTCAACCAGAGCGGCTATGATGCGCACATTTTTAGTTACAAGATTTAAAATCCCGTTTCAAAATACAAAATGAAGTTATGT
>DWOC01000075.1:0-11281 GCA_018250775.1 Helias cama
ATACTTCTAATAAGTCTAAATAATATTATGGTTAAGGTTTAGGAAATTTTACTTTTATTCGAAAGTGATATCTTAATGTGCGATTAATTTTTACATACATGCCATTTCTAATCTGGAAAGGTCCGTAACTTCCGTCGTAGTCGCAAAAAGTCACAGGGTTGCCCAAGAAATTGGTGCCGTGTTCAGATTGTTCCTGATGGATTGTAGCCATGGCGTTAACTACGCTTTCACATTTCCTCAAATATTGTTCTCCGACTACTGATGTACTGTCTAAAATTTAAAAATCATCAAAAATATATTTATAACCTTTTTTTTGGGCCTACCGAAATATGTGACGTCAAATGATGTGATGAATTTTGTATTTAAACAAGTGCAACACATAAAACTACGTTGATGTGTTTGTGAATCAGTATGGATGTTATTGTGTGCATCCTGTTCTCTTCACGACATCCTTTCAATAAAAGCTAACGAGACAATGGTCCTGGCTCTTTTGTTTTTCAATTCACGTTATTTTAACGAGATTATTAACTTTTAAAAGTCATAATTACCTACGATATTTTCCTCCTACTACTACCGCGAAACTTATTTATTCAGATTTTAAAGTTTATTGTGACCCATTTACGTATTTGTCTTTTGCTTAGTGCAATAAGGATTGCTTACGTACAACAAGGCAATAACTTCATATCCTCTTCGGGTACAGGCGTCACCGTGGGTTGGCCAGTTCTAGGCTGGGCGCACCAACACATTCCGTTGTTACACTGTAGTGGCTCGTAGTTCCCATTAGCCATGCAGTGCAGTGTCACTTTTTCTCCAGCCGCTTCCATTTCATGTCTTCGCCGACTGCATGCTGAAACAATGAATAGTTCATCTATCTTGTGAATGTTTCGGGCGAATCGGTGTTTAGCGGTCTCCGTTATTCGGCAAATTTACGCGAACGCTGTTTCATACAATGGTATTCAAATTTCGCTTTGTGCTACCAGTTGGTTGCTTTAAATTTTTAGCTCACGGGTTTTTGTAGTAAAATATCAATGAGCTTTGTGCTTATGAAACTATTACATTCCTATCTATTTTAAAAATGAGCAAAAAAGGTAAAGTGACTCATACGAACAACATTAAAATAAAATATAATACAAAAATAACTATTCTTCTTTAAAATAATGTTACATGGTCTATGGTTCTCTTGTTTGACACCTCTCGACATTGACTTTCCCATGTTGTTATTTGTTTTGAGTTCATAAATTGTTGTATTGTTCAAAATGTTGTATTTTGTCATGTATTATCATTAATTATGTATATTTCTAATTCAAAAACGAATGCGTTGAGTGCATGGCTCTAAATTTCAATTGAAAAGACATACAAAGTATCCCATGTTTAGCTTGATGAAATGATATTGAGGGAATAACGGTTGTTCCACAAGAAAAACGCATCATGCCTAGCTCTCAGGTGGTCGCATTTGTATCCTTACAATGTAGAACATTTTCTATGCATATTGCCTTACCGCAAGTCATCTGAGTCGCGTCGCTGCGCCACATTTGTCCAAATATTCGCCTGCCATTTTCATCCGAGCAGAAACACCTGTGTGTTGTGTAAACAAGTAATGTCAATGAAATAGAAGTACAATTGCATCGGGGCAGTGTGCCTTTTCGCCTTTGAATAGTAAAGATTTTAGACATCTAGACTAATACTTACTCGGTCACTATTGTGATACTTAACCCGAATTAAGAGGTTGTAAGTTTTAGAAAAAAAAGGTGTTTTTGTATTAAAGTCACCTTAGTTATTATAATAAAGAAAATAGAAATGAGTAGCTGTTTAATTTTGTGTCAGAAGTGTTGTAAACCTAAAGGCACTTAAACGTTAAGAGTGCTATTCGCCATTCATAGGTAAAATACGTACTTAAGAGGTATATAGTTTTAGGTACCTTCCAGTGAATAAATCTCCTTTGCATTGCACAGGGGCGTACCGTCCGTCCGGCAAGCAATTGGCAGGCGGCTTGCATGTTTCTTCCACAATACCTCCTCCTTAACGTAAAGAGAAACAACTGTTTATACTCATTCTTTCGCAACTTAAGATGAATGTTGAACATGTAATTATTTTTTCGCAATTCTTTTAGGAATGTTTTTTAATTATAAACGACAAAAGGTTTCCATGTCGGGGATATTGCATTGTACAAGTCAAACGTCTCGCGCCAACAATGTCAGCAGTCATCATAGTTTATGTAAAGCGCAGTTGAACCATACACCCTGGCGTAGACAAAGCGCGCTCGACGCTGCAGGCCCTTTTCTTGATTGTACTGCTGTGTTTGCGTTTCTGAGTTTCTTTTTACAGTGAACCCTAATTATTTCGACACGCTCAAACGTCCGCCCGTACGTCGAACCGACTGCGATAGTTCTAATTTCCTTACGAAACGTATAGTTGCAATATTAATCGATCAGTTTTTTTAACACTGTATCGACAATGTTGCTTTTTGCAAGGATGTATGTGAACGAGTTCTTTCGATTTCTATAAAATATATCCAAGCGTTTTTGAAAAATTTCTCATTTTCCAACAATCCATTACCCTTTCGTACCTATTTGATAAATTTTAAACCTGTCTATTTATTATTTTGATGTATAATTGATTTGTAATTAGTCCATGGCTATTGTTATATAAACTGTTTAAATCAATACTGCTTTTCCTGTATCTACATATATCTGCAGTTGTAATTATTTAAATAGGGAAATATCTTACATATTGGCGTATTTACATAATATCATGAAATTTGTTGGTGGCACGCCATTTATTGGTATTGCATGTCGTCACGTTTACAAAAATAGTGCACGTAGGGGTAAAATCACCCCACAGTCAGCGAGCCTCGAACGACGCGCCGCGTACCTACATTCAGGGGTTGGAAACTTGACGCTCCACATATGAAATACCGGGTGAATATGTAGGACACAATATTAAGTGATTACAATGTAAAAACACGATCTATATATTTGACTTAAAATAAAGTTTGCATTAGATAATTTAATTACGCCGATACTGTCAACATATGGAAATGCAATGTACATAAGAATAATGCTTGTGATTTTAATTTCTTACGATCAAATATTTTGCTCTACTTGCATACAAAAATTGTAGGCCCCGATGCACACCGAAAGCACGGTAATAGTATCTGTACCGAAAGTAACGAATGCAATGCAAAAACAATGCGACACCCGTCACCCTCCCGTTTTAATGATTTCAGAGTTGTCGTACCGTTATTAACTAATGCGTTTTTTGCACCCTTGTAATACTGCGAAAGTGCAAATTATTCATGCACGTATTGTGCATTAATGCATTTTTTATTATTACAACCTCCCAAATATAATATAAAATGTTCGTGAGTTGTGCGAGTTCTTTTTTTTAACCATAAAAAGTATCTACATATTTGTATTACACAACAATATAACATTTATTCTTTTAAAGTAATTCTGAGAATAGTGTCACAAGTAAAACACACGTATGGAGGGTTACACAAGACACATTGGTTTTATTTATTTGTATTAAAATGTGCAGTTACGTTAGATAAGAGAATGTTCAAATGTTTTATAATCGCAAAGTATTAATATATGTTTGTATTTAAAATTGTAATCTCAAGACTAGGAGAATTCATTTAACAATGCTATGAGTAAGCATAGATCTGAAGTATCTCAAAATTACTGATTAAGGCTTACCAGAGGGTTCTCGACAGCCTGGACAACATCCAAATATGCTTGCATTCGGTGTGACCACTTGTCCAAACCAACAGTCTTCTTGGGACAAGTCTGTCACACAGGTTTGTGCTATTGTGCATTGTGCGTCTGCTTCAAGCAACAAACCACTCGACAATATAATAAAAAATAATAAATCAATCATTTTAAAATACATATCACATTTAGTATAGCCGTTAAACTGATGCGTGGAATTAATTACTGATTGGAAAGCTATCATATTATTTTATCATTGAATCTTATCTATGACCGAACAATATGTTCGATCCGACGCCCAACATCGTTTGTTGGTAGATATGCTAATAAAGAAGCATTATAATATATTCCTGAATTATTAACCAGTGCCTAAATTATTGTGATAAATATTAGGAACATTTACTTTTATTAAATATTTTTGAGACCCAGTCACTTCCCAAAGTATTTAAGAGCACATATGAGGCAAATTACCTACTCAACGTTTCTTTACTTTCACAAAGGAACGTTATGTCAACTGCGCTCCAGTCGTTTATTATGAGTAAGAGCTTATCAGCACTATCGTTATCTCAAGTAAAATTACGCGACGAACGATCCAGCCATGTCGTGAGCTCTTGCGCCGCGCGGTTGTGCCTTGGCGAGCGCAAACTACCTGTGTTTCTAGCGCTTATCTCACCTTATCAGATTCATATATTTTGAAAACGTGGCCTCGTTTTTTATTTGTACTAAAGTGTCATGAATACGCTGTTCGTGTATTTATTTTGGATAATTGCTTTTCCAGATTGGATTGAAGCGGCCTTACCGGGCTAGTATGGAGGAGTGCAAGAAAAGAGTACAAGGCACTAAAGTTTCCAAAATAGCCAACATTTTTCAAGGGATGCCGTCAAGAGACGACGAAGACATGCGTGGAAGCGACGTGACCGTGGTTCGAAATGAGAGTCACTTGGCGCGGTTCAATACGGCACGAGCGTTGTTCGAAAAACTTGGAGAGGAAAATCGCGGTTTTCGAATTGAGAAGTCGCCTTCCGCTGCATCAAGTTTCGCAGGGACTCGAGGTGGTCCTCCAGTAGCACCATCCCGCTCGCGATCTAGCTCGGCTGGATCCGTAAGTCCATCGCGAAGTACAGTCACGCCAACATCTACACTGGCACCGACTATTAATGGGGACCGTTTATCGAATGGAGCTACCCAACCGCCGCCAAAACCAGCAAAACCAAGCGTTTTACCAAAACCAGAAAAGCCTGACAGGCGATTTAACAAAGAATTAATTGAAAAACAAAGGAACTGGACGGCTCATTTTAATAAAACTAGGCAAACTAGGTATGAACATGAATCAAAACCTGACAATAAAGTATCTACTGGGTACATTGATAGAAAATCTCCTGAGGCTGTAGAGAAATATGTCGTTCCTTCAAGAGTCTACTCTCCGCCGCTGTCACCAGGGGCCGGTGATTCGCCAGTGGAACGTCCAACTACTTTGCCTTCAACTTTAGTAAACCGAGGTATACATTCTGCGAAATCTCCTAGTCCTGTAAAAAGTAACGCACCTGTATCGCCTTTGCCTAGAGCTAATAATGCAATATCTCCCACCGTTAGAAGCGAATCTGTATCTTCTCTTTCCGCGCGGCGGGACAAATTAGCTTCACCAGATTTAATTAGCTCTCAACAAATAGGATCTGAAAGAATTTCTTCAGAAATACGTTCTTCGCTTTCTCCCGAAATAAGTGAATTAGAAGCTGTAGACAAACTAGAAAAATTGTCGCCTAGGAATGCAAGTTCAATGCAATCTCCTTCTGTAAGCCCGAGATCTTCAGAAAGAATTTCTCCTTCATCCTCCCCTACCTCAGCTTCATTTCCAAACGAACAACGTCCTAAAAATCAAAGATCTCCTCCGTCTTCTCCAATTAGAGTACCCCAAATACCGAAATCACCGCCTCCTCCCATACCTGATGAAAATCTTATTACGGACGATGTCCCTTCTATTATAACAGTGACCGAAGAAATCACTGACAATTCATTAGACAACTTGAATAATGGCATAGTCTCCGATCGGACATCGATGACTAGATCGGAGTCAAAGTCACCGCTCCCTTCCCTGTCTCACGAAGAGATCGAGGGTAATAACATTTGTGATCGTGATTCGCCTGCGCCCCAGAACGATGTCAGTGATAGTGTGTCGAGATCGCCCACGAAAATAAGTCATGATGAAGACGGTTACGAGACAGTGCAGTTTAGTGGTGATTGGGATGAGAAAAATAAGTGCCGTTCGTCGACTCCGGCGACAAGCGTACACCAAACAGACGACGCTCCTCGTTCGCCCCTTGCGTCGCCGCTGTCGTCTCCCGTGCACAGCCTGCCCTACTCCGCCTCGCCGGGACTCGCATCTCCTTCGCAGAGTGAGTATATCGCTATTATATACAGTAAAAATTAAAGCAGCTAGCCTCATATCTGTTTGTTTAGCTTTGTCTGTACTTTATCTTTCTAAAGAACTCTTGTCGTACGTATTTTAGCTGTTCACAAAATGTTTTAGGTTATGTTTATTTATAATACCCAAACAGACTTGAAACCAGACGCCAAGTTTTGTATCAATATAAATGTATTATATCTTACGAAATAATATAGACTTGATAAATCGCAGTTTAAAAGTAAAAATCGAGGTTTTGTTCGAATAAAAAGTTTAATCTTCAATCTATATCGAGCTATTCGTCTTGGAATATGAAATCGTTCACTCGCAAACTGCAGCGCGTCAATTTTAAAAGTACTACTCATTCAAAATATGGTTGATTGGTTGTGAACGATAAGGAGTAAGTTGTATCTAAAGAAACTCAAATAAGTGGGCGTCGATTGACGTACGTTTGGCGGTCTCGTGCTCAGTGGGTTCAATGTAATATTGAGGAAGTCAAGGTATTTGAGTCGTAGCGAGACTTGCGAGTCGATCCCGATTTAGATGCTCCGGCGCCGCCGCCTCCGCCGCGACGACGCAGTAACCCGAGCGACGTCGTCCTGCGCGCGCCCTTTCGTACCTCATTATTTCGCGTCTTTACACTGGGATTGGCATTACACATTAAAGTTACTGCACTTGCATAGTGCTGTGCTGTGATTGTTGAAGTTCTTTAACACATTTAACACCGTGCAGAGTTTCAAACATTCGAGGAACCGTAAAAACATTAAACTGTGTTATTTATTGTTAAGCTACATGTAATTTGCATGAATTCAAGTAACAGCGGCTCGGTTCCTTTATGTGATAACAATGTATTTATTTTCTTGATAATTATAACTTTTTCGAGCACGTTTACTGAAAGTACTTATAAATGTAATCATCCATTGATGTTTTTTTTTATTTCATGGTTGCCAAATTATTTGAGCCTATTTGGACGTCTGTCATTCTGACGCTAAACTTGTTATGTACTGCCTTGTTTATTTACAAGGCGCATCGCCGACGCCGTTGATTACCTACTTATAAATGCCATGGTGGTCCGTTTGTTATACGATCCTTATTGTTTCCAATAGAGATACAGAATTTAATCTGGTAGAATCTTCTGCTTGTAACACAACGGGTGCAGTTTTGGGATACGGCCAAATTTTTAAATCTTTAATACGAGATATTTTAGTCTTCAGTAGGAACTCACAATAGGTACATGTCGGTGACAATGAAAGTGGTGTATTCTACTAGTAATCTCATACAATAAAACGTTGAGTTCCTCATGAATGAACACATAAAACATCTAAAAATTCGAAGTCGTTCATTGATCAGCGGTGTAACAATATTGGCCATAAGCATTCCTCTGGGTGTTTCGAACTAATTTCCCAACGGAAACTCAAACGGGATATCTGTGTTTGTTTACTAACGTGAACTGTAAATTCGCGCGGACTGTCCGAACATAAACAAGATACCACGTTTCGAGTTGAACGTGCGAGTGTGCGTGCATGGTGGGCCCGCGGTCGCTCGCAGATGGCGAGGCGATGAGGCGAGCGCCGCCGCCCGTGCTCGCCTGCGCTCGCGTAACATGCGCCTGTGCAGCTGCTGTGGTGAGTCGACATTTTATACTCTTTGGTCTTTGACAAGGGAATCACCGTCCTTGGGACCCCAGATCTCTTTAGAATTCCCCGAAATATAAGTAGCGGCATAATATTTTATTTAGAACAGGACTATGCTTCAATCTAAATCCACTAGGTAGAAACTTGTGTGCAACGAAATTCTTCTATCTACCTCTCATTAGCCCTTTGAAATCCACTTTTGGACCTACCGCAATTGACGCCACTCCACCTAATTCTTGAGCTGAATCTGAATGCAACAAATTATTAACTTAACGTCAAGTTTTCGCTAAATGTAAACTTTTGAGGAATGTTTTTGTGCCAATTTTTACAGTATGATGATAACTCAATACAGTGCAACAAAACATTAACCTCGGGCGTTCTATGTTCATTATTGCAATTTCTGGTTCGCTTTAAGAAGGTATATCAAGCTGATTAAAGACCTATTATTGATGACGTCGGTTGATTATGAGATGAGTCGTGCACAATGTGAGCTGGTCACGATCGCGCCTCGTGTCTCTGTGGCTGTTGTGGTTGGTTTTATGTTACTCGCGATTCACTCTGTATCAAAACTTCAAAATAAACACAGCTTTCTAGATTTATCTGGCCAAAAAATGCGTATCTAAGATATTGGAAAAGATAAACGTGCTCCAGATTTCGTTTGGAAAGACTTCGTTAATATTTAATTTTGTAACTACTAACAACAATAATACCTTTCTCCTTCTGAGAGGAGACCTAACCCTGAAGTGGATCATTAATAAAAGATTGCCGCAGGCTGTCAACAGCTATAAAATATACTTTCAATCGAATATATCCATTCAATTGAAAGTAGAAATTGAAAGTTCTAAGCATTGCTATCCTTCAATCACAGATTGAGTAACGTCGGCAATTTTGTTTGAATGAATCTTGATTCGTATGTAGCTGTCGAGTTAGATACGTTTATCATCACAATAGGTCGAACTTGACGCAGTGGTTTCATTCAGTGTAGTGAACTTTCGATTGAGCATGTGACGTAATAACTAGATGCATAATAAATAATGTCATGGATAAATTTATTTCAAGAGATAAGGCAGACTGACTGACTGACTGACTGAATAGATAGGGGCTGTAAATCTTAAAGTACATTGTTTCAATTTGGAACAAAATGAGAAACCGATAAAATTAATTACCTTTTGTATCACAGTTTAATGAGATTTAAATTAATATTCTGTAAGTTTTGGTGTGTTGTTGTCAAACGAAGACCTGCATGCTTTGTGCACTTTTTTAGATTTTGATTGTTGATCTGTTTATTTAAAAAATGTTTTATAAATTGTTGCATAAGATGTTTTATAAACTTTAGTTAATATTTCTCAATTTCTCACGAATTTTTAGAAGTATTTTTGCATATAGTAATCATAGTAAAAAAAACATCTTTTGGTTTAACAACGTCGATATGGTATCATCAGTACGCTGTACAATACTAAAATCTGATATTGTAGGACATTATACAAAAAGATCTACAATAAGTCTTACTTGGCTCTGCATTTGATAAATTTGGCAGAGTTTCCTCAAAAGTCAAAATTGGGTATCTAAGTCGGCTTACGAAATTGAAAGCGTGGGATGATCTACTTTATTTATATAACACATTATGTTTGAGCGGGCACTGCCGATTTAGGAAGGCCGCCACTACAATAAAATTATGTTGCCTTTGACTCATATGTACCTGGTTCGTTGTTATGTTAACGATTTCAAATGTTGCCATACCAATGTGAATAGTATAATACCTATATTAATAGAATATTAAGTCCAATACAACACATTATTTCACAAAATACTAAGGATATTAAATACAAATACTAAGTTGTTAAATTAATTAGCCCCTTACTTAGCCCCCTTAAAGCATTTCTATGAAAATAAACTTTGTAAGGACTCTAACCAACTTGAGTGTAACAAATCTTTATAACATTGTCTGTATTAAATTGTATTCAATGTATTGTAGTCCTAATGTTAGTAGGAGATGATTGTTAAGCGTTAATTAGAAACTTCTTTAAAAACAAGAGTCAAAAAAAGAGAATACAGTGAAATGGAGGCAGAATTGCGTTTCATCTTTCGTAATAGATGAAATAGACCTGGCTGCATGGTAAACCATACAAAATTTGCTCTGAATGTCCGTAATACCATGGATGATATGCAAAGTTTGCTGTAGCAAATTGTGCCAGTCAGAACTAGTTAAGAAGAAGAAAACAACTTTAATTGACAAAATGGGTTCCTTGTAGAGTGTAGAGGACAGTTAATGAGTAAAGTGGAGCTGAATTGCGCTCTGTTGCCACCAAGTCATCGGTCAGATGACTCAATAATACTGTAAACTGTGCAAAAATATACTGTCGTCAAGAATTTATCATAAACTTGGCATGGAGAAATCTCTATACGACGAGAGTCCAAAACCTCATTGCTTATCAATCGATAGATAGTGTTCATTTGCTTCTTAAAAACGCATCCAAAATCAGTATCATCCACAAGACTAACGGCATTGATATATAAAAGGTATATAATACGTAACAACGCGTGTTTCTAATTGGTACACAACAGATATACTAAACTGTATCTTCTAAAGACTTGACTTTTGTGCAAACAATGTGCCGCCGGGTGTGGAATGCTGTTAATTAATAAAGTGGGGGCGAAGCGCTCTCCGCGCCGATGAATCGGGTCGCGGTAAGCACTGCTTTTTCGATCGACGGTTTACTGCGAAGGCAATCAAAATTGTTTGACTCGATACTCCCTTTTGCTACACTTATACACTGTATAAGACTTGGTATGCCTAAAAAGTATTTTATAGGTAAATTTTTCGTTCATTGAAGGGTGATTTTGGTTCCAGAGATTATTTGTCATTGGGTAGGCTGCATGCTCGGTTGCTACTTATTCAGGTGGCCTCGATGCTTTTTATTTGTCCCACTGTTGACTATGAGGCATAAGCAAGAAGAACCCTCGACCTTTTTTATTTAGTTACATCTCACATGAGTATGACAATACGTATTATATATTATGAAATAGAAAATAGGTACTTACATATAATATGTATGTTTCTAACATTTAGTACTATAGGTAACGGGTTTAGTCGACAAAAGATTTGAATTAACGAGATTCAATAAGTTAAAAGAATTAATGACTACAGATAATAAAAAAAAGTTCATTTTTTTCAACTGAACATATGTGTGTAGATTCAGTAAATTCTGGCTTCGAAATAGTGAAGAGAATACATAGGTTATAAGTTTTGCCTAAGTTATGGTTATTATTCAATGGTATTTGTGTATAATAAAGGTTTTAAGTTTGTTACACACAACGACACAGATACAGTTCTTTCATATATTTTGTACAGTGCAAGACTATGAAAAACACTGCTATCTCTTAAGATGTCACTTTAAGCTTGACGTCCGACCCTTGCATATTTAACTCCACGAGATTTAAAACTCAAGCACCTACACTTTTGCGATAAAACTCTGTATACGTTACAGAAACCTACATTGTTTCATTTATTTGCGTCTGGTACTTGCACTTACGTGGAG
>DWOC01000076.1:0-11268 GCA_018250775.1 Helias cama
CCAGACTGTCGTAAAAAGGTATATAAAGTTTTCGCTTCACGTATTAATATATAGATTACATAGTTTCTCAGTTAGAGCTGGACCTAATATTTTAAAAATGTTACGATACTAGAAAGCTGCACACAGACTGTAATAGAGCCGTCCCCTTTGAAATACCGAAGTTGTCAATAAACATGATAAAAAGTGGCAGATCCTCTCTGATAGTGGAAATGTCAGCCGCGGAACCAGTTTCCGTAAATCACTAGTATTCGTATTACATAAAAGTCGAGATGAATAAAAATAGTGGTCATTTCTCGGAAAGTGAGGTGTGAGACTGTACTGTCGCGGTGAACATTGCAAAAATGTATTTGAAAACTATTAAGCAATTAATATAATTTGTCCAGAATAAAAAAGGAATTTTGTCCGGCTTTCAGTGCTCGCGACGCATGGAATTCAATATTAGCTCCTAAATATATTATTATATAATATTCAACCAGTTTCAATTCTATTCAATTCAATTCCATTATTTATTTGCACGGTAAGGTGAAATAAAGATGACATATAAAACAATTTCAGTTCTCTTGTAAAATACAAAATTTTAAAATTACAGGTAAAAACATGAATATAAAATTTCATTATTACATTTCATGAGCCATAGAGCTAAATGTCTGTCTTTTTATCAAAATAACATTAATCTCTCTTAATATCAGCTATTCACCAGCGAAAGACAAATCGAATTCGGTTCTATTATTTCGAATAAATGCAACTAATCGGGCGATCCGAAATATGACGTGAGATGTTCAATAATAAAAAAATATCTTCCCCAATATTTTCAGGTTTTTATTCATAAATTAATTCTTAAAATGCTCACGACTGTACACAACACATGGACACGTCCGTGAACGCTTTAAAGATGCCGAAATGAGATAGTTTGTTCGTACGCCGTAAAATACAGTCCTATTGCTTTTATGGGTTTACTGTAAAATTGTCAGCCGGTGCGTTATGGCTGACGTAACGTGATGGCCCGTTGCAGGTGTAACTCGCTTTTTATAACTTAATAGTTAACAACTACCCATTGCCACTGCCCACTGCCCATTGAACGGCATTGGCTGAGAATTCGGTCTCTTATTCGTGAGGGTCCGGTTTCGAATTTCGCTGGCACGTACCAATGTCGTTTAAGTTATGTTCGTTTTAAATAAAATCAACACAGTTTGCTCAAATTTTTAGTCAAATGCAGGTGCATTCGGCCAGCATGGTGGACTAAGGCTTACTTCCTTGTCATTCGGATAGGAGATCCGACCCTGTAAGATCATTTTAGTCCTTACGAGTAGCAACGCACAACCTCAGATAGGATACTAATTTGTAGGAGGTTGAACGTGGGTGTGTATGGGCTGCAGTGACCAACATCATGTGGCCTGCTCGTTTGCTACTCATTTACAATATAATACATATTTATATACGTATGAATTCAGACAAAGTAAACATTTCTCCATCTTCATATAGCACACTTAGTTCAAAGGCGACCTAAGTTTGACTTGGTTCCATTTACATACAATAATCACTAAACTAACGGGACCTACCACAACGACCACGCTTTTCTTGAATTTTCCCCGTTTAAAGTAGCCCTTCAAGTCGGAATGTTGATATACAGACTCCATAGTTTAGGCTGCGTGCATTTTACTTAGCGATAAGCAACTAAATACGTACATACATTATTACTTAATTACTATAGTTTAATAATATATTATTTTAGAGTTACTGATAAAAGCTGTTAATTAACAATATAAGTTACTACCTACCTAGTTGAATTTTTTATGCGTGAATGACAGAAATTAAAATATCGCGCAGTGAAGGGAAAATCTGTAATTGCATTGAACCGCATTATATAAGAACCCCGAAGATTCGGGGCCAGATTTATACACTCAAAAGGACCCTAGACTCAGATACTGTTTAGATTTGTTGGTGTTTGTTGTACCGATTTGTTTTTTTTACATTTTACTTTAAGTATACTAATGTGGTCGCCCATTGGTGATATATATACTTATTATATACATGTTTATTTTTATATCTGGTCAGATTATGTTATGCTAAAGTAAAGATTTTGTAGGTACGACTGTAGCGCTTTTGAGCGCAAGGCCCAAGGATACTTCAAAAGACGGGTTCGTGAACTGGCCGTTAACCTGCGTGGCGATGTGGGGAGAACGAGCCAACGGTCTATGGCAGGTTACGCTCAAGGATTCGGTGGGTACTATAACAAATAACAAATACTATCTTTATACTACTTTTGAAATTTTTTTAAAATATGAAATCAGCGAATGAGACCATCGGGTAATGTAAATTACGTCACTGCATTTTCAAGCCACTTAAAACCTGTAGGTTTACTCTCAAATTCGATAATCGACATATCGCGACCATATTCGTGTCGATTCGTTCAATCGTTGATCCGTTGAAGAAAACGATGTAACAAAGAGTAATGTACGGCACGAAAATTGTCGCGACATATCGATTATCGATTTTGGGAGTAGACCTATTGAATCCGATATGAGTGAGGTTATAATAAATTAATAAGTACTGCCTTAAAGTTGGTAGTAACTATGCTTTCTATAAAACATTAAGAAGAAAAGCTGTGCTTTACAAACCATATTTTAAACAAACGATATCTTGAATAGAGCTGGAGCATTTCAGTAGAATTTATAGTTTACGTTTGTCAACAAACAGGTAAACGCAACTTATCTTTCTATGTCCTAACAGTCCTACGAAACTCTCCAAATAAATTGTTTTTAAAATGTATCTTTTTTTAATCAGACTGGGGAAGAAAATACTGGATATGTTAAACCATTCACTTTAGTTATACATGGAACTCGTGAGATGCCGGCGCATATGAAACAAGGTCCCAGAAAATATAACAACGAATACAACATACAAAACAACATGAATAGTTTTATCGATACAAATTTTGACGACATCGTGCTCGGTACACCCGGCGAACATAGTCTCGAAGAAGACAGTGATGACGACGAGATACTGGATCAAATAGGCGAAGAATTGTTACGGGAACATCACAGCAAAGCATTCATGTTCAAGGAAATAAATTAAATTACGCAATTTACGAGACGTTCTAAGTTGCCTGGTTTTATATTTATAGCGCAGGAAATGGACATATCTTATTTACAATAATATATTATTAATTATTATTATATAATGTCATTTGTGCTTGCAAGCTTGTAAATTGTTTGTAAATCTAGTCAGTCACTGATTAAATTATTATAAGTCGTTAGTCCTATTTTCATTTCATTCGTCAAACCCGCAATGAAGTATTTATGGTAAGGAGTTTCGGAAAAAAACTTTACTGAAATGAAATTCAACTTGAAACGCTCGTTTTGACTTTGTTACCCATATCAATTAAGCAAAAGGCATTAAATAATATACATGATTAAAGTTTAAGTATATAAAGGGGTAAACAAAAGATAAGATACATATACCTATATTTGCGCAAATAAATGTTTTTCTTTTCTTTCTTTTCTTTTCTTTTCATAAATACGACATGAAGATAACTCCCAGTGTTATCCAAAAGAGTTAGTCCATCTAGAGCTCAGATCGCGAGATCTGACTAACTCTCTAGACTGTAAATATTCCCGATATTTCTTGTGGGTACTTAATGTGAGATAGAGATAGAATGATCTAGTAAATCTAGATTTTACTGTACTTTACATTATATAGGACTATGATATAGGTAACCTTTTTCAAACCATTTGGTACTGTGTGCAATAGTGCACATGTGTATTATTTGCTGTATTTCATTATCGTGGCAATCATAGGCATCCATGCATGACGTGTACGTGCAGTGTCTGGTGTCTGAGTCACGTGTGCTATAATGAGGTCGGTCTAAACTAAACAATAGTCTCCTTGCATTTATACGTCCCGTGTATCAGATACTGTTATGTTTTGTAGTTACAGCTGTTCAACAGCTGGTTAACGTTTCTTTGAATGGTTAATTGATTATAAAATTTGTCTTACTTTCCATATTTTACTTAGATAGTCGTCAAAACCTTTCGTAAATAATCGTTAATTGTTTGCCACAGTGCCACTGCAATTAATGTTCATATAATGATTGTACAATTAATCTATATACTAATCTAATAAAGCCGAAGAGTGATTTAGTTTGAACGGCCATATCTGGGTCGGGATATTCTCGAAATACAGCGTTGGATCGCATCATTAGGAGCACCACCATCATAATAATTTGAGGTTAATCATAATTTGAGGTGAAAATGAAACTGCGTAAAATGTTTTTATTTAGTTACTTTACAATGACACCTTCCGCTGCAGTGGTAAATGAATTAAAGTATAAGACATAAGAAATAAGGAGTAGCTATTTATCCCGGTTATCAGTTCCTTCTAAGAATCCGTAAGATCTAATATGTACCTACGGTGGCAAGCTGTCGCTGTTGTTAGGATTTAATGGCATGACAATCTTATCGGTTTAACCAATTTTTTAGTCCTTTCTCAGGTAGTATCTGAATTTATTGGGTATTTGTAGTATTTTTGGGAATTTTGTCATATATTCGCAATTTGTATGGACAGAAAACTCGTCTTCAGTCATCACCTCGTATTAAATTAGAAGCGCATAAAATTTATCGATTATAACCACATCGACCGATATATGACTGACCATTTAGGTATACATACCTTTATAACACAAGGTGCCTAGTGCCGTAAACAACACAATCGATATAAAATATAAATTCATAAATCGATTAAAAGCAGTGTGACTGCACCTTACCGCCACACCATTGCAGACTAAGTAGGTGCACATAGATATTTATGTCAGCTCTTACTTCACCGACGATGGCCACTAAGCAATGTTTTAACATTTGTCAAGTTAGTTAACTGCATTTCATCTTAGCCATCTCCTTAATATTTTATAAGTATTTACTTATTGAACCTTACGTAGGTTACGTACTATTAGTAAAACAAAGTAGGTAGGTAGTCATAGTCGATCTGGATAAAACAGAAATTATATTTCCTAAATTGAGTAATCCTCTTAAAATAAAATTACATGCAGCAAGATCTAGATAGGTATGTACCTACCTCCCATATTGTCGTCTTATAAAACACCTCACGAAATATAAATAACACTAAACTAAGTTTTCTATCACTTTAAACCTTGGCACAAAGATTACACATCACTAAAACCATAAATATAGACGATCTACGCACAAAAAAACATCAATGAGAAAACTTTTAAATTTCAAATGAAGAATTCCATTCATAAAGTTACGTTCACACCGCCAGGAATTTCTCACTCGCGTTCGTTCACCGGGCGCGGGCTGTTTCGTATTTCGAACACGGAATGCAACGTACGCGCGCTGTGCGGTGCGGAAGCGAACTAACCGAGGCGACGATATCCTACAGGACGTGCCGCGTTACGCTATATGGATCGATATTTACATAGTGCTTTTAATATGCTACCACTGACTTGTTTATTTTTATCTTTACGACTGAGATTGCACTTGGTCGTGTGATCCTTAAGGAGTCTCGCCGGAGGCGTCGTCAAATAAAATCAGATAAAGCGCGGTTGGATAAGGAAAACATAATAACAACAAATGTGTATTATCATGATCGTAACAGAAGCAACAGCTTCTTCTGTTTGTGAGGACTTTGTTTTAGAAAACGAGGTGTTGAATTTTTTGTGAAGAAAAATATATTTCGAATCCTCGCCTCTTTACATAACATTAGAAACCTAAATAAATTTATTCGTAACATAACAAAAGATAACTGTGTTATAAAAAGCGCTAGCATGCCTAAATTAATTTTTGAGAGCAGGTATCAATAATCTTACGAAGCTAAAATACACACATAGAAAAAATCAATGAAAAAAAATAATAAAAAAATAAATGAAGTGAAATGAACACCAGCTAAGAAAATGTATTTTCCAATTGTTTCCAATAAATAAAATATTACGGAAAGATCGCTGTTATAGGTTTTGAAAGAGGCAAACTCAGACGATCCCAACAAACATCAACATTCCAATCAAATGAAATTTAAATCAGATCTTCAGATGTGAGACGACTTCTCGACCACACTGATTTGCTATATTGAGTGTTGCCATCAGTAAAGATTTTAACTTGTCCATAATCCGTGCACAATCAACTGTAGTCTGATCTCTTCTCAGAATGAGCATACAAGTTTCTTCGAGATATTTTCCTTCACCGTTACAGCAGGTGTCATTTTTTAAAACACACATCTTAAGAGAGATATTGATGAGTACCTCTGGGATGTAAACGCGGTCAATGAAAATCTTACGTAATAAATCAAACACCCAGCTACTGGGCTATCACTGCTGCAGTAGCAGTACTGCAGTAATCACAGCTTATAAATGTCATCCTACTAGCCTTAAAAGTAACAGTTGACAAAATTGATGCCACCCACATGTTTGAAAATAATTCTAACGTTATTTAGCGTTTTAAGAAAAATAGATGTTACGTGACCGAACTGAAAGCGAACCGACTGTATATTGAAGATATTGCGATGCCAGCAGAAAAAAACTAAGGTGAAGTTTTATTGATGCCGCACCACAACTTGGACGGTTATTGGGTGCTTTCCAGTATTGTGGCTTAAGAATTCCTTCTGAGTTTCACGGAGTTTATGGAATAACTTAAAAATATTTAAGGCGTCTTATAGTGATATTTGAAATTTTATTTTAATCTATACTTAAAAAAATAACTAAACTAAAAGATAAAAAAAAAATAATAGAATTTAACAATGATGACAAGCTTCTGTGTATCCTAGATAAATTAGGTGTTGTCCAAATATAAAATGCATCTAGTTCTTGCAAAAAAATAAAACAGTTTGCGATTTTACTTGCGCTTTTGAACGCATTATATTAAGAATTTTAATTTTTGTTACCAGTTCCAAAATAACGAAAAACTAAAAAAATCTGTATCTAAATCTGTATAAAACTTGTAAATCTGTATATCCATACATAAGTCATATGTTATCGTTATGTTAAGTTATCGGTATGTAATATACTTTACTGCCTATTTTCATACCTACACATATATACACAAAGAAATGCACGAAAGTTTTGATCGAGAAAAGCTGCCACTTTATTAAAAGTTGTACCGATAAAATTTGTTATCATAATCATACGTAGACATATGAAACGGTTACATGTGTAGTCGTGTTGCAATAGACGTGTTATGCTTACTGCGAACATTAATCTTACGGAGACCGTTAGAGTTCGAAGGCGAGTCATATCCTATGAATCACAATTTATTACACATGGCGCTATTTTAGAAATACATGAATATTAATGTCGGATAACACGCCATAAATAGGAGGTGAAAGACAAAGCTTGCACAGAAGAAACACCACTTAACAAAAGTAAAGTAACTTGAGAGTCAAGAAGTGAGTCGTATTAATAAATCTTTTTAAACGTAAGAAAAAGGAATAGGGTGAATAATATAAAACATAAGCAAGGAAAGATAGCGAGCATGAATAACATTACGATGATCTGCAAACTTAGACACACAAATCATAAAACGTTCAAAAGAGAGAAATTTCCCATTTTTATTGCGTTCTGTCGCGCCATTATTTTCTGCATCCATTTATAGGTTTAGACGGAGACTCGCGACTCTGTGACGCATCTTGGAAATGGTCCAGAAACGACCTCGAGGACATGTTCTGCCAAGGCTAAAAGCGCAGATTGAAAGAAATTTGTATAAAATTTTTGTATATAAAAGAAGAAAAATGTAAACAATACTTATAAAAGCAGCGCATGATATAAGGCTGCAGATAATCCAATCTTTATATTCACACTTAGAAGGTGTTCAATGATCCGGTATCCAACCTGAATCTCAACAGCTTGAATGTAATAGTAAACGTTAACCAAAAAAGACTACAACTTACTGGTTTTAAGTTCTACAAATGCTTTTGTTGTACACTGTCGGGAGCTGTAGCAACTGTATGACAGTCGTACGATATCATGAATTTGAGAAAGTATCTGTTATCGTTCACATGTAATTCATAGTAGCAAATGGCAGATACCTAACTGAATTTATATAAGTATTAAATATATTTTCAAGAGAGTTCAGAATACATGTACGATATCATTACAGTGCATGGAAGTATATCGAGGAAAGTAGAGCAAGTTTTCAAGTAAATGTTAAACTTATTGCACTGAACGTTCCTGTACTAATGAGCGTTCTTACGATCCTCGCTTGCATCTCGCGCGGTGCCGTGAGCTGAATTTCGTTTAAATTGGATAAGAATTGTGAAGAAGATTATCTAGATATTTAGATCTAGATTATCAATGCATAAAACGCTTAAAATGTCTGTATTGACTACAATGTCTTCATGCACAGCTCAGTCGCGAGTTTTTCCTTTCCCTACTTTTTAAATCCGCCCTAATTTGGGGTGATTGCGCCCGACCTGTTATGACTGTATCAGATATTATTAACTGTCATAATCAACGTGTCAATTGACTGATAGTAGTCATGATGACATTTTTTTACTCTATATTTTTATTGAAAACATTGAGATATCAAGTACGCGAAAAGTTAGTGAATTGCAATCAAGAGTCTTGTTTATTTTTCTGCACATCTACAGCTCGAGTTCTCTAAAATGAGACCATAATCGATTTTTTATGTGCAGCTGTCGTCCTATAATCCGCATGTAACCACAATGCGCAAAGAAGAAATATACAGCCATAGCACACACGTTATATAGAAAAAGTTAAGCTTTGGCACGATACACAAAGTTTTATAAAGACTGAATGTTAATGCACGCTGTATTTCATACGTGACACGCACAAAAGTTACGCAGTACAAATTATTCTCACATTTTAATGGAATCGCACAATTTCTAGGGAACTGGAGCACATGTTTCTAGTTCTTTTACGAGTATATTATGACTGCGTTCATCAAAAGGTTTTTTTGCTTTGCATTTGGAATTTTACTTTATGCAAGATAAAATAAGTAAGAACCTAAGATAGACTGAATTAAACGATCAAAATGAAAAAAAGGAATAGTTTATTGAACATTTTCAGTTTTAGAAAGGTTACCATTTACTATACCGATAAAACATATAAGCCCGATATAACATTATTATTATGTCTTTGACAAATAATAATAAGACCACTATTATTTTCAAGTTGTTGTTTTAATTCTAATTCATTTTATTGATAGTAAAACGGCTAAAGCCATGCGTATTTTTCGGGTTTTTCGTTTTCAGTTTCAGCGTTTCTTAAAGTATTTATAGTGGCCCAAGTAAATACGATTCACAAATCACTATTTAATATACTTCTGAAAGTATACGTCGAATAAAAGCTACCACTTATTAAAGAAACAAGAGTATTGACTGTAACAACTAAAAAAATAGTTCTATTGTCCAATGAATGTCCCAGCTAAAAACAAAAACTGTTTACGTATTTTACAATTATTTACCAATTTATGTCTTTATAATGTTCTATTCCTTCGGTAGCCACTAAAACGACATGTAGACATAATATATTTTTACAGATATACGAATTGAACAAAGATGGAGTTAAGAGGATAACAGTTTAGACTTGAATTTTTTGTAATTGATGATTTTTGGTGGATTTTGAGATGGACGGATGGATCCACGGTCTGCTCGCCTGCGCGATTAACAACGGCAAAAGCGGGTTACAAACTTGGCTCTACATGAGATCCGATTGGCTGGGCTCATCTTGGCAACATTTTACTTTAAAATATTTATGTGGGATCTCATTTTTACGTTTTTTTTTCTTCTTTTAGACATGTTTTAAAGGTTCTCCGTCTTATTTCTGCCAAAATTAGTTTTGCCTAAATTCAGTCTATCAAAGTTCTGTTCTGTTCTGTTACTGTATGGTGGTGACTTATTCATTATTCATATATCCCTGTCTCGTCGTCGCGCGTATCGTGATAACGTGTCACAACAGAACATTAGTCATTCTGGCTTGCAGTCCGCGGTCACATGTGTATACCGTGATAGCTTTGTGGCACCTTGGTTGACACTTCCGCAATTTATTTTTTTATTTATATACTAGTTGACGACTACGACTTGGTTCGTATGTATCTTTTGTGTTTATGGACCGATTAGAATGAAACAAACGCTATGTTATGGAATGAGACGCTACCCACAACACATTAGTGAAAATTGCATTCAAATCGGTTCAGCCGTTCCTGAGATCAGTGTGGTTAAACGCACAGACAAAAAGGCTATTTTAAACAATGTTTTTGTGGTCTCGGTATCATAAAAACAATGTGTAGAAATTGTTTTCTTAAAAATTATTTAATGTCCAGACGGCCTTACTTACAATTTTATTATATGTATAGATTTATAGATATGTTGCACCACCAAAACAGTATAATATAATACAAGCATTAATATTGATATTAAGTGTCACTTCTAATATAAGCACAAACTGCTTACATAATTATAGTGCACGTACAGACAAATTAAAAATTTTGACAAATATATATTTAAAAACATTACCAATTACATTATAAATAAACAGGAATTATTGGTTAAAACTACATTTAAGATCAAAGAATGTCAAAGAAACACAAAGAAATTAATGCAATAAAAAATGTTAAAGTACTTTTATAAATTACTAGTTTTCTGTCCGCGGTTTCGTGTGCATGTTCTTATGTGTGTGTTCTCTATAATATAGTAACTACATAATTTTGTTTTTTGAGCGGTTAAAATAATTTATGAATAAAGCTTCAGACGATATCCATAAGTAGGCATGAATTAAACAAACATATTTTTGTATATTTGTATTATATAATTTTTGCAACAAAGTATGAAAAAAATCCACTGAGGGAAAAGTTTCCATAAAAAACTGTACCCCTGCTCTGCCCCTTGGGGGTGAGTTTCTGAAAATAAGTAGCCTAATAACAGACAGATAGAGTGGCATATATCCCTGTCCCGTGGTCGAGAATGGGGACTAGCGATGACATGTCACAACGAAACATTAGTCATTCTCGCTTGCAGTCCGCGGTCACGTGTATATAAATTAAATCTATACACGTGTATATAAAAGCGAAAGGTGCCTGACTCATCACGAAATTGCAGAGACCATAAGTTTCTGGGGCTTAAAATATTGCATGGGGGTTCCTTTTAGGACGTAGGGTTTTTTATTATAGCAGATGAGTAAGCAAAATTGCTAATCTATACTTATAATAAATCTGTCGAGAGGTCAATTCTGTACATTAAATATATTTACAAAATAACTATCAGGATTATGGATCGATACTGATGCCCAAAATGCAATCAGTAACATGT
>DWOC01000077.1:0-11258 GCA_018250775.1 Helias cama
GGAGCGTCGTAGGTACGCTACGTATTACGAGTCATTTGATAGAGCCACTGTCCAATCTGTTTGAGAGCGAAATAGGTATCGCATTTATGTGAATGAATACCTAGAGTACTTAGGACCGAATTGTCTGTCTGTATAACTACTGTCATCCTACCTGGAATCTTTGGGTAAGAAAAAAGTATTGACTTTACAATTTTGCGTTTTTAACAAAAAAATTATGAATTGATAAAAAAAGTTACAGGGCACTTTGTAAGTTTTATATCTACTAAGTTGCTATATGTTATACTTAGTCGTTATAAGTTATGTGCCGGGCAAATAAATAAGGTATTTGTATTTATCCAAACGCCTTCTGAGCATTTAACATTTAATTCTTTTAATCTAGAAGTACCTTCTTTGTATGTAGTAGGTTCCTACTTATGGGTTTGCCGCCTATATCATAGGTGTGGTACCTAAGTAGTTTTATTAAGAAACTCAGTGTGTTATTTGATATTTACTTAGTTTTTGTATATATCAAAGTGGATTGTATAGATATGACCACACGTCCAATAAATGCTGGAAGGTCCAATCTTTTATTTTATATTTAATTTTGTGTTACCTACTTATAATAACTTATTACCAAATAAGATTATTTATTTGTTTTTCAATTTCAAGAGAACTAATGAATCAAGACAATGTGAGGAGACCAGAAAGGGGCTTATAAATAACCATCCTTACCAATTCCCCAATGGTCTTCTGAAGGCTGTCCTTGTTGACGGATTTGAGGTGTATCTTAAAGGCCAAGTCTCTTGCCTCTTAGCACCATCTGTGTGCGGGTGTCCACCTTCTTCTTTTGATCTGATGCTTATTATGCTATATTATACACTGGTGTGTATTATTCGTTAATATAATTACGTACAACTTTTAATAAAGTTAGGAATTATGTTAAATTTTTAACAAATCGTACCTACAACATTCTGTATCATATTTTACAATAGGATACAGAAATAGAAAACATACATTATTCCTATTTAGTGTAAATTATGATAAAATAACTAAATAAGTAGAGTAGGTACCTATAGAACTTCCTATAAAATCTATAAACTATTGTAAAATTCTAACCATGTACATTCAAATATGTTATATCCAAGACATAAACATGTAAAGATCGGATAAAAATCGGAAATGTCCCGCAAAGATTCAGCGCAATATTAACTTTGAAGCCTATTTTTAAAAAATATGTTATACACCGTTTTGTTACACTCAGTTTATTTTATCCTCCTAACATAGAATTTATGGCCGACCGAGTCACCTATGAGTCAGAGATATAAGGTATAACAACAATGGATAAGGATTTCGACAAGTCGAAACATGTTCAACCATGGCATAGCATGATATTTATAGAGTGCCATATTAAACGATACCTACTTATCATATAATATGCATACCTATTCCATCCCATCAAGGCGTCAATATGTAGGTACCCCTTATGAAAAAGAAAACATAAATAATTTCGCCCTGCCACGCTTTTTGGCGCTGGCTTTTTTTTTGGTTACCTATTGGTAATAGCAAAACAACGAATAAAGGATAATTCCTTTATAAATAGTTACGCGTTACACTAGATAGGTACCTACCTACTTACCTACCTAGCGCTGTATGGCAAAGGATTGCTGAACTTTTCACTAAGTAGGTATAACTTAAAATGCCTGATACATGTCATGTAAAAAGTAATTCAGAAACACACTTTAAACACAAGTTTGAGCAAAACTCCAAATGTAGGTAGGTATGTAGGTACCTCTATTGAGTTTTGGTTAACGTAGCAAAGCCATATATTTTGCGCCTAAAACGGTCAATCTTCTATCCCATTGTTATTTTTAATCGTTAACCACTGCAAAACCCGGTTACGTATCCCTTTATAAAAACAGAATTAGGTATTTAATGAGATTTGGAATGTTATCTTTTCACGAAATCCTCTCATGTGGGCCAATAAAATACTTGTTGTTTTATTTTTGGGGTCCTTAAAATCTGATATCATTCAATGATAAAATAGACCGAAGAGGACCGAAGTTAAAAGGGAAATTGTGTTGGAATGTCGGCTGCGGTGTGTCCCATTCAAGACTCCAACGAAGACAGTACCCTCAGTCTGAGTTACCGCAACGCGCCAAACCTATCGGGAACACGTTAGGTTTCTTTATTTCTCTTATGACACGCATGTAAGTTACATGATAAACTTAAAAAGATATACATAAAGTTTTTTATCCAGCAATAACTTCTGGTCATCAGCACGTCTGATTTTTTTTTAAAATGTCTGTATTTTTTTAAAGTAATTCGTGTATTACTTTGAGAACTTTCTTGATGTTATTTAAAAACAAGGGCTAACGTGCCAAACGATTTAGGTACTAAAAAAATCATATGTCCGTATATGAAGTTTGTCGAAAAGTTATAAACATTTTTGAAGTATAAAAAATGTCTTACTTGAAAATTAAAAAAACTGTTTGAACACTTTAAACAATACCTCAGGCACCGGGTTGCTCCATAGGTATGTATATAATAATCCTAATACGTTTTCGTATGCGTAGGACATTTAAAAATAGTTACATAAGAAGTGCCGTGGTTTTGGAAATTGTTCGCCGATTACCAAAACTAGTAGCAACGTCCGAAAACGTTACTACGAAAACGTAACGTTTTCGGACGTTGGTAACGCAGACTAAGGGCACAGGAAACCGGTGTGTATCGAATGTAAATAACGACTATAAGTCGCATACGACTAGCGACCCTAATGGCGTCTTGTCTTCCGATAAAACTCAGTTTATTGAAATTGTTTTAAGAATAAATACTAAAAGATCTTAGGTACACAAGCCTCTTGAATATGTGTCTTATTAATAGTGTAAGTACCTACGTATTTGAAGGCACATATAGATTTTGCTTGCCCTATTTTCCTCGTTTGAAATGGACACGTTTTAACTATTGTTTTAGAGCATGATATTTTAGAAAGCACTGAAACGTTTTTATGTATGTATGTAGGTACATTCAAAATGGCTTTGATAAGCTCTAAAAGAAACTAAAGTCCGGTAACTACTTTAATTTCCGAAATGGCCTAGATGAAGTGCGTCGTACGTCCAGCAGTGGACTACAAAAGTTTGAAAAGGAGAAGTTTAAAAATAACAGTTTTTTTTTCTAAAAATATTTGCATGCTACTAATCAATATAATATCTACGTACCTACCTAGGCTCGTACTTTTAATATGGCTTCCAGATCCTATTAAGGGTACAATTGAAAAAGGGAGAAATTGAATTGTCTCCTACATGAGCCTTATCCGTAAAGCAAAATTCTTTTGGAAATCTAAAGTATGCATTTCTAAACCGCCATAAAAAATAGTTTCACCTTTGCTAAAACGTAATTTGAGTTGCGCTACTTACAGTTTAGTAGCATACTGCGAATAATAGATTTTTTTATGCATGTTAATTTCTTACGCCGTAATTTCTGGGCCGATTTCGATTTTTTTTTTCAATATTTATTTATTACATAAAAATTAGTAATAACACGGGACACTTGTAGTTTCTATAATCGTGCAATAATATAACGTTCTTGGCAATGTCTGTTGTAAAATCGAATTGGTAGGTACATAAAAAATATATAGTCCAGCGCGCCAGTTCGATACCAACGGCAACAAATTAAAAGCAAATAAAATGTCCCCGAGGGTTGTCGCCTCAAAGTGACGGAAATAACTTATCAGACACGGCGCGTCGCACTCGGCGTTACATTATACATTCAGCCAGAGCTGTGGCTGTCTTGAGGCTATAAAAAACACTTAAAACAGACTCGTCCAGCCGTACCAACAAGACGTACGAACTACGAGTCTGTCGGCCGTAGCACAATGACGGCGGGGATTATTCTTTATGCTGGGAACAGGTAATATTACAAGTGCTGCGCTGCGCCCACGCGCATTCTTCTATCGACAATGCGGCATTTGCATACACGGATATGACGTCATGTTTGAAGGAACGATTAATTGTAGAATGGCTATGGTGCTCTGGGGAACAATTTGAATAATTTATTTTTTCCATTCCATTAGCTGCCTAATATCAAATTTTTAGACACAGATTAAAATAATTTTACAAAGAATAACATCAGGATATTATTAACAGATATTTAACTATTTCATATTGTAGGTTTAGATATGTTCATAAATCAATTAACATTCTTTTATACAGTAATGGCCACCCGAAGTTAAGTTGTAATGGAATAATAATTACTGCAACTTACAGACACTCACGTACGCACGTCTAACCTCGAATAGGATAAAAATCCTCTAAGGTCTGAAATTGTAGGAGTGTGCGTTGCTACAAGTGACGTTGAGAGGAACACCATGGGGTTTTAGCCGGTAGGAGTCCGGTATAACCCCATGTCAGCCTTGAACTGACAGAGGATAGGTATCCATGACTTCCCCACGTTAAAAAAAGGTGCGTTGCTACTCCCGATGAATAAGATGGTCACCTAATGTACCTCCGGGTATAAAAAAAAATCAATTATAAAACTAGAGCCAGCAACTTTGTACAATACAATACAGTTTATTGTGGACACCAATTATTTTAGTATTATTTTAAGGTAGACGATCTGCTAAATGGTTTTAATCTTGTAAAGGTTATAATTTCTCTTTTAATTTTCTTCAAAAGTAACCGAACACTTCGGTCGCAGCTTCAAAATATGGTGGTATAAATGGTGTTTGATTGCTCATAATAAGCGACTAAGCGGAGGTACCTAGGTGTAATTCATCAAATATATCAGGAAGTAACCAAACATCAAACCCATCTCAAACGTCCAAGTGACTCGCAACGTATGGTGTAATATGATCTTTAATACTGTCGACAAACATGAGTGAAATCTCTAGCCCAGTCGCAATATCGCAGCGGTGCTATGTGATTGGCGCGTGGTGTGGGCGGCTGCATAATGAACCGGAGGCGCCAGGAGTGGGGGTGGGGGGAGGGTGGCGAGGCGAGGCTCCTGCCGCTTGACGCAAGATTGGAATCCACCGACACCCGTCTACCATCAAATCCGTTATCGCAAACAAAATATGCTTACGGACTACGGTATTGGTAATTTTGTAGTGCTAATAAAACCTAAGAATATGCGTCCGAAAACACAATATTAATAGACTGCGATGTTGCGATAGAAAATCTCAATATTACTGCGTATATATTATTTACATTATAAAAATACATAAGGCTGCAAGGCCTTCTTTTTAAGCATCAATGGCAATACAAAAGGTAAGTGCTTACCTACCATCAAGTAGAGATGCATGTAGTTACGCCGTACTTATTCAAGAAGCCAAACCGTTTTTGAGCTGGTTGCATTTGTTTCATGAAGCACTTTGAAGAAAATAGTCGAGATTATAAGGTAAGCTACCTGTAGATAGCCTGCGAGCGTTGCTACGCCACGAATGAAAATAAATTTGAAGGAAAGATTATTACACAAATATTTAATTCATTTTGAGTAATTTATATGAGAAATTCATTGGAATGACATTGGCGCCATCTGTCGAAAATTGTACCTACTCAGAAATCTTCGGGGACTCATGCACTAAAACTTTGGTAAAGATCATCACACGATCAAACGCATAGTTTAGGATTCTATAAAGACACACATACAGACAAACATTCATTTTTTCACATATAGATACATGAAACTGTGTGTATAAAATAAGGAAATAGCAAACGAGCATGCAGACCCATTTATGTTAAATTAAATGGTGACTACAGCCTAAGTTTGTCCTAAGGGCACAATCCTTAAATAAAAATGTTGCACCTATTGTGAGAGGTCGTACCTAAATAGATGCGTAACTTCTCAAGTCAGTCATCCTATAAAATATGCCTTTCGTCTCGATAGACCTCCATCCCCAAACGCTTAATAGTGTCAACGGAACTCTCCATCCAAAACACAAAAACCTTGATTACGTTTCCTGGCACATTATGTCCATAAGAATATGCAGTTTCATCGTGGATTATGAGAGTTATAAGGGCTTGCTACCCGTATAACCCGGCGTGAGTTTTAACCTGGTGAACAACCATTGCTCTACCATTCTACCACTTATCTACTATACCGCCTAAATCATTTAACCTTTAAAAACCCACGTTTCACAACAAGTAACGAGAGGACAGTCTGACCCGCGAAGCACCTTTTTTCTTGTCAACATTTCGATACGAGTCTCTACAATCCGTAAAGAAACAACAAACAAGATATTACATCGTTCAATAAAAAATTCAATCCGATACTTGATAGTTTCTTCTTCACAAAACTCTTTGCTGCTAAGCAAATTGAGCTCGTCGTAACTACGGCTAACTTTACCGTGCAATTTTATAGGTGAACAACATTAAATAGAAAACTTCTTCAAGTTGGAGTCGCACGAATGGCCGGTCAAAGCTTCCGACTGAACCCGCCATTTTTCTTCTCGATTTCAGCAACCGCAACTCTATTCCTTTTTTATTCTTCTTATTTAAGCACACTTAAATATTTACCCACTGTATTGTAAGGACTCTGTAGGAAACTTTGTGTAGTTTCGACTGGACGGTTTGTCCTTTAAGTACAACAAAAGATAACATTAAGTTGATGTTTGTAATGTACCAATTTCGTTTCTTTACAAATGTTTTATTCAATCCTGTTTTCTTGTGTTTAACTGAAGATGACTTAAAGAGGGTTTGCGTATCGATGTCACTTTAATCACGTAAATACGAATCAAATCAACATCTATTCATTATTCTTGACCAATAAAAAACAAAGGACTAGGCATCCATCTACGCAGAGAACGTTGAGAACATTTTTACTTTATATAATTGTCCCATTCACAATACAAGATTAAACAAATACTTTGGGATATTTAAATGGGCCATATCGCTTAATTAGCAGTTAGAGTTACTCTTAATCCGAGTTGCCAACGTTTGCAAACTTTACGTTTTTAACGTTCTGTATTCCGTTTATGATACAGGAGCTTACTGCTTCGTCTCGATCTTTCGAACCTTTAAAAATTCATATCTCCGTACATATGAACTTTATCGCAAAATGTTATACGAACTTTTGTACTAGTACTTTATGAAAGAATAGATAAAAAATGTACCCCTTTGAAAACAACGAATAACCTTGAAATTGTTAAAACAAAATTATTATACACAATACGGCATCACGGCAATATAATATTTATACAAACAGTAGGATGGTTTAAAGATGATATTATAAAAAACTGAGCTGGCATCGTTTTTGTAGCTTATGTGCCGGATACTCCTGTACTAAAAACGGAACGTAAGGTTTGTAGACGTTAGCAACTCGGAATAAGGGTACAGTTGGTTGATACGACAATATGCGTAATCACGCGTGGCAACCTACCTAAAATTAACCCGTGCCTTTAGCGTAATATTCCATTATTACTATCCACGAGCAATTTGCAGACTGACAATTTACTTTATGTGCCATAAAACATTAAATATAATGATTTCAGCTCCATTTGGGAGTCATTCTAGGAGACGCATTGTGTTAATTTCTACCTTTAATTTTGACTCATAAAGTCATAATACTCATTGGTCTTCTGTGTATATGTTATTATTAAAAAGATAGTAGATATGTACTTTACTCACAATAATATCTGTTTAGGTGTTAGGAAAGTATTGTGGAAGCAAAAAAATTAAATCCAGGGAGAGTTTTATGGTTATTCAGAGGCAGGAATCTTGTATTGTTAAATCACTGATAAGTTATGAGCAAAACGAAAATAAAATATTATTAGAATTATAGCTTGCCTGGTAAAAACAGTTATTTAAAAACTAAAATAGTTATTTAAAAACGATAGTCATACCTCGTCTGAAACCTTAGGGGTCGTTTTAATATCGCTAATATGTCGCTAGTCATTAAAAAAGATTTTTTTAGTACAAATAAATTGCACTTTACTTAAAGATACTTACTTATCTACGCCTTACGTTTAAGTTGTCTGCAAATCATTCGGGACTCCCTGCAACCGAAATTTCTGTCATGAAGATATAGGTCCAACAACGCTGGCCAATTGTGATTTGGTGGAATACATACGTTTTCTTTCACCACTACAGCAGCTGGCATCTTATTAAAAAAACACACATATCTAAGAAAATTCCTTCAAGGTACAAATAAAATTATGGAAGTATTTCTTATTAAACTCAAATATTCTACACTTAGTTAAAGATATTAAAACTGCGTTAAAACTAAGGCTGAAGATTGAAGACATTAAGCATCTTCCCCAGTTGAAGAAGATTACAGAAATGGCTTTGTCGCGCCCCACTTTTTCTAGTTTAAAGACGGTTTGTTAGCAAAAATGCTTTAAGAAATGAAAAAGTAAATTTAATTAAAACATTAAAACTAAAGATAGACTAGCTACCACAATTTTAATTAACTAGTATAGTGAATCATGCAACTTTCAGACCATGTGATTTATCGAGCTTAAAACCCAGCCTTTACATCGTTGTAGAAAAAAATCAACCACTACTCCAGATTGATACAGAAAATTTTATAAGATTCTTCTGTACGTGCGCCTTATATTACATATGTATTACAAACACCGTAAATTGGTAAAATCAGGCAACAAACACACTACCACACTTTAGATACACATTCCTGAAATGGATATTTATACAAATAGGAAGGAATGCACACCTAAGAAAATTGATATTATTTTCTTTAGTATCTGTAGGTAGCAATAAGTTTATAAAGTTTTTAATAAAATAAAACATATTTTTCCGTACACATGTTTATTTTTTAAGTTAAACAATGATTTGACATAATTTGATAATATTTTAGAAAGTATTGAACGCCAAAAAATATTTAGTTTTTAAATGTCGGTATACATAACCTTCAATATATATATGCTTTAGTACATAAATTCTCAATGGGTTAATATTAGTTAATTTTTCAGTATAAGATATGTTATTAATAGAAAATAGTATGCTATTTGACAACCACTAGTGCCTAAATATAAATAACCATATTATCATCCGAACGATGGTTAAACCCACGTTTAGGTATGTTAAATCTATTATCATAAATCTGAGTTACCTTATACACTTAAATGAAGCCTGTTATACAATTGTCTTAATTTTATAAAAATATACAGTAGTTGTTTAGCTTGCTTACCAGTAGTTACCAGCGGCATTTAAACTTACTCTTAAGCCGCAGCTGAAGACATTAAGCTTGATCCTACTTCTTAAAAAGAAATGAAAGGAATAGCTTCGCAATCTCCGCTGTGCAATTGTGTCGTGGCGTTCTTTTAATGCAACTTTAGTGTCCCTGTATCCCGCAGTAACGCTGACTCTTGGCCACCAGATTAAAGTATTTGAGAACCCCGCATTAATATGAACAGCTCAACTACTGCTATTACCAACGCAAAGTGAGTCTTAATAACGTTCCTTATTTAAATACGACTTGACTACTGCAGAAGCGACGGAAATGAAAAAGGTTACTGACAATTTAGGTACGTATTGGTCCATAGGGTCCACTCTCCACCAATCTACATTGGAGCAGCTTATTCTAATACTCCACGTATTCTCCTGGCTTCCCCTAGTTCTAGGGACGGACCCGCTCCCAACAATCGCAAACGATATATGATTAGAAGTACTACAATTGGTATGTTTCCTGCAAAATACATACCAATACGATCACAAAATTAACACCTAATAATGTTATTGGTGTACAGCTTGTCTACCAAACCGAAATCCCTGAAATGAATAACGCCTACTCACATCGCAAAGGTAATCTGTTCATTGTCCCAAAAATGGTTTAAAAAATCCCTATTTGGCTAAGGCAAAAGTCGTTTATTACCATCAGAGGCCTAGCTTGATTCGGAAATCGTCGTTCAACCAATTTGTTAAAGATGCTCTGGCACTGTTTTCCTGTAATTGGCCTCGTTTATAGGTTATGCGGGCGGATGTGAGGAATTTATATGCACTCTGACAGCGCCACTTCGGTTCGCCAACGCTAGAACTGCTCTTTGTAGATTTCTATAATACGGAGCGACTTTCATACTGTATAAGTTTGCAACGAATGTACAGACTTGGAATGTACTGTTAAGCCTGCATAGATTAGAAGGTTTGCTATTAACGAAACAAACAAAATTTACTTTACATCCGTCTGGTGGTATTTGTAGGTACCATAAACCGGTACCATAACCCCGAATACGGTTAGGCCATGTCCAACAGTTTCGCAGTTCCGTGTCTAGATTCCGTCTTCAAGGTAGGTAGGTACTAGACTGTTGTATCTTCATATGGCCTACATATGTCATTTATCAAAGATTCTGTCTTTCTATCACATGACACACACACAACTACTAATAGTTTCATATAGTCATGTGATATACTACTGAAGTACTAATAGTTATACATATAATTAAAAAGTTTCTTCAAAATCCTTCTAATAGTCTCTAAAATGATTTTTTGCTCAAGTTACTTGTATGAAAAAGTTTATATTCAATGTACAGAATTAAACTCATCTACAATTTTATTATATGCATAGAAGCGAACATACTAAGTAGCAAGTATCACAAGGCTTTTGCCTAAGTAAAAATATTTCACGTGTAAAAACCGTCTGTCTAGACGATGAATGGATACAAAATCTTTAATCATAGAATTTGTAACGGTAGAAACCGTGGGAACCTTTTCGTAATGTATAAGCACATAATAGAGGAATGCTAACTTTCGGTTATACCCACGCAAACTTAAATCATTAACGAAAATAACAGTTAAGACACTAAGACAAATGACGAATCACATTTTGAATACAAGAGCGTAATCAGATAGACGTCAATAAACAAATTAAATAAGCTTTTTTAAATAATCCTTTTAATTATTTTTTGTAATGTCAGCAAACTTGAATTATAGATAAGATTAAAAAATGTGTTATAAAAAATCTTTGCATACTTGTTGATGTGCTTTAAATGATAGACCTTTCGCCTAGCTAGAACCTGGGGTGTTAACTGAGTAACCAAATTAAAACCTCCTGAGCATGTATGTTCATGAACACATTAAATTGGATTGAAACATCAATACTTTGTTCCTTTTAACAAAATATAATAAACAAAACAATATACTTTTTAATTTATTTAGTAGGTACAACATATTGTTATAAAGAAAACAAATTTGAAGTGGCATATTTTATACCTCCGATATATGCTAAATATAGGTTTTATTGGTGAGTTTTTTGTAATAATAACTCCTACGACCCTTTGTCATGGGTCTATTGCACTGATGGAGAAAATTACTCTTAATATAGTCCGAGATTCC
>DWOC01000078.1:0-11256 GCA_018250775.1 Helias cama
TATCATATAAAAAATAAATTTGTTTCATACATTCGTAGATCTAGCACAGTCCTATTATTAAAAAAAAAAACTTTTCAAAATTGACGATCCTGGTTTATAAAAATGATCAAGGACATCAATTTCGATTTTTTTTGAGAATCAGCCATGATATGGTTTTGCTTTCTTGGCACTCCTCGAAGTAAACGAACTACAACATTTCCTGTTGCACCAAGATCTGGTTCATCTGTGAGCTTTTCTGTATTCTCTTGTCCAGAATATACCTCAAACTTGTGGGCATATCCCATCAAATCACAGAGAACATATAATTTGAAGCCCCATTTATGGGGCTTCTTAGGCAGATATTGTTTTAAAAAATGGCCTATTTTGGTAGAACACATCTGTTCATCCACAGAAAGTCTTTGATCCATCGGCACTGTGGCAAACCTCTCATTAAGATGCTTGATAACAGGGCGGATTTTATAAAGCCTGTCATGTTCTGGATGACCTATAGGTTTGTGAAGATCATTGTTATTAAAATGTAATGATAACTTTATTTTCTCAAACTTGTTCAGTGGCATTGTTGAAGAAATGGGCTCATATCCAAACTTTGGCGACCAGTATGATCTTGTGCTAGGAAATTTGATTACTGACATGTACAATAATATACCAAAGAACTTATACAAATCATATTCTGTAACTGTTATAGATGAACTGGGATCACTCTGTATTATGTATAAATTTGTCTCCGCTACTAATGTTTTGATAAAATCTTCAGTGATAAAATAGTTAAAACATTGA
This sequence comes from Helias cama, assembly GCA_018250775.1. Classification (NCBI taxonomy): domain Eukaryota; kingdom Metazoa; phylum Arthropoda; class Insecta; order Lepidoptera; family Hesperiidae; genus Helias; species Helias cama. The sequence goes on from DWOC01000078.1 coordinate 778, forward strand.
TATGGAGTTTCTAGGTGTGATAGACCTCCTGAAGCAGTAGAACTCCTCAAGAAAGTAATTTTATCTGTGTCATACACCAGATTCCTTTTTTCTTTTTCCAAATCAAGCTTCTTTTGTCAAATGAAAAACTGGATGAAGACTGCAAATTAGATGAAGTTGATGGGTGAGAGGGTTCTTGATCTTCTGCTTCTACAAGAGGAGGATCAATGTCAGCAGTTTCATCCACATCATCCCCATCATCATCATCGTCGTTCTCCTCCTGCAACACTCTTATAACTTCAACAGAATCGCGGTTTTCTTCATCGGAATCTTGGTCATCGAGGTCATCTTCTGAGAGCCAACCGCCTTGTAACTTACTAAGATAATCTTCAATATCTCTTTCATTCAAGTTTCTCTAAAAAACAACATAAAATAAACATTTACAAAAAAATGTTTCCATACATTACAAGTGAAATTACTGCATAGAGATGTAAATTTCCATCACATAGTTTTGAGAAATTTATTCACAGTGTTTTGATATAAATTGTACATAAAACAACAAAAACATGAAAACAAACCTTATTTCCACTCATTTTCACTTTCACTGTATTTTATATATCCGTTTATTTCCATAAAACAAACTAAAATCTCGCTCCTTTTTTCCTGTCACAACAAACAGCGGAATGACAAGTTCTAGGCCTGGTAATTGACAGTGATGTTTGCTATTTTTTGACAACTGCGTTTTGTTGTACGCAATAGTCGCTTAAAATGTTTCCAGCAACAACAAATTTACAGTACAAGGGTTTTGAGTACCTTTTTTTGTTGACTAAATATTATGATTGAAATTTCCATCACCATGCAAAGAAGGGATATACTGATAAAAAGTTTCGTTAGTTTTCTTTTTCCTGGCACTCATAACTTCATGCATTTGTTTGCTGTTTATAACTTCCGGGAACTCCTTGAGCAACGCAGTCTTTAGATCGTCCTAATTTTTAAATGCCTTCTCAGTTCTGAGCCATAATTCCGCCGTCCCCGATAGTGATCTACGTGCAATAATAAGCTTTTGCTGAGCGTTCCACCCGAATATTTCTGCGTTATCCTCCAAGTCTTGCGTCCACCTCGTGGAAGAATAGGTTATATCGTCACCGGTAAACCTTTGTATACTATCCAACATCGCAGGTGCCAAGCTTTTAACGTCTTCCATCCTCTTAGATCTTATATTTTTTCGTTTTAGGATGCAATAAAAAAAAAAACTCTTCCTCGTTTTTTTTTTCCAGTCTTCGTTTGCCGCCGCGCCGCCACGCCACGCGAATCACGTGCTCGTGTAATTTGCTCGATTCACCCAAACCTGATTGACTTATATCCCGGACGAGAATTTGTAGGTTTGGATGAGGATTTAGCAAAACAAAATAACACTTTTAACACTTTTATTAAATTTCTTACACACGTCTTAACAGTTTTAAACATTCCCAAAAAAATCTACTCACGCTTCCCCCGTTTTTTTCCATCCGCCCTCCTTTTATAAATTCTCTCTCCCTCCCTTCCTATCTTTACGTTTGGATACATGGACTACCATTAATAGCATAAGCACAGCGCATTAATGCTTAGTTATTATAAAAACAAATGACATTTTATTTCCTACAACTCGGCTATCCTGCTATTCAGTCTGACCTCAGACTGATATAATAAGTGTATAGAATTACAAACATGGTAAGTTGTAACAATCTTAACTATTATATACTAGAATTTAAAATCAATAGTAAACTAAACCCTATTTTAAGTTTTTTTTTTAAATAAAAATACAAATTTAATGTTAACTTATATCAGTAATTTTGAATCTATATTCTTGCTCAATAGGCTAAATAGTTACATTACTTATGTTTTTCTACAAATACAAAGCTTTTTTTTTTTTACTGAGTTTTTTTTTTTAATTTTATCCAAGTTAACTTACTCAAAGTTTTAACAATTAGCCATAATAATAACATTCAACTTAAACGAATTTACACTAAATTTTTAATAGTATACCTACTCCCAACTTTAATTCATAATGTTAAACAATTTTGTTGAATTATTAATATTCGAGTTTTACACCTCCATCACTAAGAAAACCAAAACCTGATGCTTATACTAAGTAAATTATTCCTTATGTTACTACATACAAAAAAACAAAAAGTTTACTAATTTTTTATTTCTACTATGTTATTCAATTTAGATACAAGTTCATAACAGAATAAAACATTATATTATACCACTTAGGTAGTTTAAAGTTAAACCTATATTACTATCAGTAAAAATAAACTACACTATATTAAGTGAGAGTAAAACTTATAAAAAAAAAAATCATTTTATTTATTTTTTTATTTACCTCTTTATAACTGACCCAAAAGAATTAAGCTAAAAAAAAAAACTGACAATAAGTTTTCTCTGTAAATGAAAAAAAAAATTATACTACTAGGTACCACTTAATCAGCACACACAAATATTATTGATGTTTGCTATACTACAAAAATAATGTATCAATAACAGATCTGATAACTATCATCCTGTTTTTATTACACATAACAAAGTGATGTTTGCCATATGACTGAAGTTGGAATATTACAGAACTGTATTCATCGGTAACTGATATTGTTATTTAAAGCTTTAAAACATAATGCCCCTTCGATTATCCAATTTATTTCTTTTCCTTTAAAGGCAAATAAAATTATGAAATTACCATATTGATAGAATTTTCTGAATTTACTTCAACATAATAAAACATATGAGTCATATAGAAGCAAATACAGCAATATCCATTTTTTTCTCAAACTGACCTATTGATAGCGCCACTATCTATGTAAAATTCCAAACTAATATTATAAACTAATAGAACTCCTAAAACAGCAATATCCCTTCAGAAAACTAGTGAAAACTTTAATGTTCGATGCAAAAATAGCAAAATCCACACCGATCAAATTCAAACTCGGCAAAATCCAAATTAGCCAATCACGGCGCATGAAATAGTATGGCGTAAACGGTTGTACCGCGTAAGTAACGCTCTCTTATTTCTCGATTTTTATTTAGTTTGTACAAGTTCTGGAACAATCGAGTTAAATATCTGTGAAGATGGATTGTTTTCCTACTCCTGTAAATGATAATACTGCAAGGAAACGTCAGCGAAATCCCAAAAATTGGAAGCGCAATGTTGCTCGAGTTCAGAGGTTAGTTTCAATATTTTATAGAGTGCCTAGTACAACTTGATACTATTTTGGTAGACACTATTTTTTTATTGTATGTGGAAGTTTATTGTTATTTTATATAATCTTTCACGGCTAAACCGCTGAACTGATTCCGATGATATTTAGTGTGGAGATAATTTGAAGACCCGGAGTCAAACATATTTTTTGTTGTTTGTTTTAGGTACGCACCGAAAACATTGCCTATGAGACCTTTGTGCAAGCATAAAAAAAAACTTGAATGTCTCTCTCTCTCAATGATAGACATTAAATCATTTCACGACAATTTTTATAAGTTTAAAGATAAAAGTAAGCAAGATGCTTTTATTTTAAAGCATTGCACTATAAAACAAACTGTTCGTCGTCGTCCAACTACCGGCAATCACAAGCCAAAAACGTCACAAATTTCATACTTTGTGTATAGCCCAACTTTAAAGAAACGATTAAAAGTGTGCCAAAAGTTTTTTTTGATTGTTCTGCAAATTACTAAATACAGAGTGCAATCAGTAATGTCGGAATATTTTAAAACGGGTAGTTTACTTAAAGAGAAAAGAGGCGGTGATCACGTTTCCCATAAAAATGCAGATAAAAAAAATGCCATAATAAATTTTATTCGTAACTTTAACTGCGGTGAACCGCATTATTGTCGTGGTAAGACAAAAATATATGATTTACCTGCAGAACTGAGTATCAACAAATTATGGCTGATGTACAATAATTCACAGACTGATTATTTAAAGGTTAAAAAGTCTTACTTTCGTAATATATTTAACCAAACTTACAATTTAGGATTTGGGACACCTCGCACTGATGTTTGCTCAACTTGCCTCCAATTTAGCGAAAAAATAAAAACCGAAAGTGATAATACTAAACGAAATGAATTATTAATCAATCAGAGAGTACACAAATTAAAAGCGAAAGCTTTTTTTACTTTTATCAAAGAGGAAAGATGTGATTTGCTGACTTTATCTTTTGATTGCCAAAAAAATTTGTGTTTACCTAAGACCCCAGACCAATCTGCTTACTACTCTTGTCAAATAAATTTATTCTATTTTACTATAGTACAAGGTTCATCGAAAAGTAAATTGGAATCATCAAATGTTTTTGCATACTGCTGGGTAGAAAATTCATTTCCTAAAGCATCTAACCAAATTGCTTCAGCTGTCTACCATAGACTTCAAAATACGAAGCTAGACGGAATAAAGACCGTACGCTTGATCGCAGATGGCTGTGCCGGCCAAAACAAAAATACAACAGTTCTAGCAATGTGTACAAAGTGGCTAGCTGATGCACCTCGTCATATTAAGTCCTTAGAGCTTATTTTTCCTGTAGTTGGGCACTCCTTTATTCCCCCGGACAGAGTTTTTGCACAGATAGAAAAAGAAATACGCAAACGGGAAATAATAGCAAACCCTGATGAATATTATAATATTATAAAAACATTCGGGCAGGTAATAATTTTGGGTGAAGATTGCAAGGTGTTTGATTGGAAGGGCGACGCAGTAAGTGTGATGAAGCCAGTTGGAAGATGGCATTTCCAATTTAAGAACGCCAAGCGATATATTTTGAAACGTTCAAAAAAGGAAGGCAACGTTCTTATAAAAGGAAACGTGCATTATAAACATGATGACGGGACTTTTAAAAATGTCAACCTCCCCGGAAGACTGTCGGTTCATTTAAATCCCAAGCAAATACAGCCTACAAATAAAATTAATGACTCTAAGGCATCGGATGTTCGTAAACTTTTAATTAACCATTACGGGGATAACTGGCAAAATATTAAACGTTTAAACTTTTTCGTACTCATTATTAATGTCTGCTCGAAGCGACGAATTGCAGATTCTGACTACTCAAGACACCGAGGCTATAGAAGATGTGTTATTATGCGAGCCTCAGGAGGAAGTTACTAGTTTACTAATATAAGTCGAAGATCTTACTGTTTTTTAAATACTTACTATCATAGCATTTAAGGACACATAATACGTCATACAAAGTTGGTACGTTATTTTTCTAAACTAAATTTCATAATAAAATACATTTGATTGTGAATTTGTGTGAATCATTTAAAACCTAAATCTTTAAAGAAATATAAGAGAACTGTATGAATAAAGTATCAAAATAATACGTTACTCTGTATGCCTTTTTAAAATGGCGTCGTTTGTTGCAACCACAGCAATATCCTTAGGAATAAGATTCAAACACAGCAATATCCTTACGTCAAGAACAAAAACATCAATATCCAAAATATTTTTCAATATTTAACAGTTTTTATTAATTAATTTCATTGTTTCATTACTTTCACGACTATCTAATAATATTGTAAACGAAATACATTAATATGTGTTCAAAATATTATAGGCATAATTACGGAAATTTTATTTAATTTATTTAATTTTCTCAAAATCAGTCTAAATGGATATTGATTCATTTGCTTCTATATGATACATATTATTCTTTTAAATGGAAATAGTTAATAGTTATGGAAATAGTTAATAATAAAATAAAGTAAAGTGATCTAAGGCCATCGTTTCATGAAGTCTTCCGCAGTGGATGTCCTGATACGTCCTTCCCTACCTCTATCTATCTTTTCTACCTCATATCTATCCCTACCCATTTCCTTTATTACCCTATATGGTCCATAGAACTTCGGTCTTATTTTTAATGCATTACCAAACTGGGTTCTTTGTATAGCCACGATGTCACCTTTGTTGTACTTATCCCCGTGTTTACGCTTCTTATTATATTTTTTTCTGTTTTCTTCTTGTATCTTTAAAATATGCCTTGGCTTCCCTTCTTAGCTCATCTCTTCTCTCTATAAACTCACTTTGTCTCTCTTCTTCTAATAATTCCAATATTTTTATATCTTCTTTCATTCTCAATTTTGTTCCTGTTAAAAGCTCAAATGGTGAAATGTTTATTGACCGCTGGTAGGTACTATTTATTACTCTTTGTAGCTTACTAACATGCTTATACCATAACCCTGGTTCTTCTATGCACATCTTACTAAGGGTAGAAATGATAATCTTATTCATTCTTTCTACTTGGCCATTACCTCGAGGAATTCCAGTGGTTATTTTAATATGTTCAATATTTTCTTCCTGACAATATTCTTGAAACTCATGGCCAGTGAATGCTGTTCCTCTGTCTGTTATGATGCGTCTAGGATTTCCAAAGTCCTTTTGATGTAACCTAAGTTTGTCTACTGTTTCTTTCGCAGTTACTGTCTTTACTGGATAAATCCAGACAAATTTCGTATATCCGTCAATTACAGTGAGAATGTAGTTATATTTCTTTTTTGTCATATCAAGAGGACCTAAATGGTCATAATGCAAGGTATCAAAAGGTAATTCCCCTTTATCTATTGGATTTAATAAACCTTCTTTCTTTCCAGCTTTCTTGCTAGATAACAAACATGGAATACAGGATGAAATAACCACATCAATTTTTTCATCTAGTTTCGGAATAAAATAATTTTTCTCCAAGATGTCTTTTATTTTCCTTCTGCCAAAATGTCCTACTTGATGAGTTGTTTTGATAATCTCAATGCTCATACTCTCTGGTACCACTAGCCTGTTATCTACTCCTTTATAAACAACATCATTTTCCAAATAGTAGTCTTGATAATCATTATTCTTTAATATTTCTTTTATTAATTTTATCCCATCATCTTCATCTTGGCTCTTTTTAATTCTCGCATGTAGTTCAAGGTTAATCAAGCAAACATTGCGGCTCAAGCAGTCAACGTGTTGCATCCTATCACCATTCCTATGCTCCACAGTGAAATCAAAATCTTGCAGATACATTATCCATCGCGCTACTTTTGCAGATACATCTTTTTTATTTAAAGTCTTCTGAAATGCTTCACTGTCTGTAATTAATTTACAATTAAATATCTTCTGAATTTTTTTACACCTTCAATAATTGCTAATGCTTCAAGCTCATAACTACTATAATTTTTCTGTACATCTGTTGTTTTCCTGCTCATGTAATGGACTGGGTGCAAGTTACCGTCCAACGAATCTCGTTGTAATAAAATTGCTGCATATCCATGCTTTGATGCATCTGTGTGCAATTCGGTTTGTAAATGGATATCAAAAATTCTTAGGACAGGTTCACTACATAATTTTGATTTTAGTTTTTCAAATGCAATTTTTTGTTCTTGCTGAAATAAAAATTCACCATTTTTCAATAAATCACTTAAGGGTTTTGCAATCATTGCGTAGTCTTGAATGAATTTTCTAAAGTATGAGGTTAGACCAATAAAGCTATGTACTTCTTTTAAATTTTTTGGTTCAGGAAAGTTCATAACTGATTTTGTTTTCTCTGCGGAGGGCTTTACTGTGCCATTTGAAATAATATGACCTAGGTACTCAACAGACCTCTGTAGTAACTGAGTTTTTTTCCAATTTATCTCAAGTCCATATTCAGCCGCAACTTTCAACACCATCTTAAGTCTTTCTATCCCTTGTTCTTCATCTTCCGAAAGTATAATTAAGTCATCTATGAAGATTAAAAGAAATCCCATTCGTATAAAATCTGCGAAAATCATATTAATAAACCTACTGAAATATTTTGGACAAATAGATAGACCAAAGGGTGCCCGCAAGAACTCATAATGCCCTTCAGGGTTACTTGTCATAAATGCTATGTATTTAATTGATTCTTCTTCGATGGATAAATGGAAAAAACCATTTTTCAAATCAAGAGTGCTAAATACCTCAACCCTACTTAACTTGTCAATCTGCTCATCAATAATGGGAAGTGGATATTCATCCTTGATCATTTTCTGGTTTATTTTTCTATAATCTACACATACTCTTACATTTCCATCTTTTTTCTTCACTAATACTAGAGGACTTGCATATTCCGAATAGCTTGGACGAATGATGCCTTTTGCCAACCACTCATCAATTTGTTGCTTAACTATATTTTCCTCTGTTAAAGCCAATCTTCGCGGACGTTGAGCAATAGGTGTCTCGTCTTTTAAAACTATTTTCATTTTAATAGGAGCGTCCTTTATTTTCAAACGATTGTAACTGTCTATTAATTCCTGAACAGCTGATGTTCTGTTATGTTTATCTTCTTGGTCAGCAGACATACACATTAGATAAGAAATATCATAAAACTGTGGCCTTATCTCAACTTTACCCTTATCTATTACAGTAATTGTGTGGCTAAGAAAAGGCTGTCCTAAAATAATTTCATATGGAATCACATTAGTAGGCACTATATAAAAAGTTGTATAATAACTATGACGATCTACAATCAATTTAATTTCAAACTGACCGATTGAATACACTCTGCTACATCCCAACCCCGTCAGAAAAATACCATCGCTACCGTATGACAACACGTTCAATCTAGAAAACAAATCGAGGGTAATTAAATTCAGTTCACTGCCCGTGTCAATTAAACTCTTAACTGTTATCTTATTAATCGTAACATTTTTAACACACATAATTTGTTTCGAACAATTTTTTTCATCACTGACACTTAAATTAACCTCAAAACTTTCGCCGGCTAATTGACTTTGACTTTGACACGAATGAATGTCCTGTGACATGACATTTGAGTTTGACGTTTGACAAAAATGCTCACCTTGTTCGATCATAACTTCACTCTCATCAATATCCGAAGATCGCTGAGTGAACATAGTTGAAGAACGACGATCCAACTTCTCGTCGGTCGCTAACGGATGTTGCTCATGTTGCGCTTGCGTCATCGTGTCTCGGCACTTCCGGCTGAACGAGTTGTACTTGTCACTGTTGTCCTTGTCAGCCATTTTGCATTCTTTTCCAATATGCCCGAATGAATTGCACCGAAAACATTTTACACCTTTTGAACAATAGTTCGCTGTATGCCCAAAATCACCACACTTGAAGCAACGCGGAGAAAATTCTGGTTCTTGTTTCTTCACCATTTTTACAGTTTGATGCCACACTTGTAGCAAATTATTCGATTTCTTTGACTTTTCTTTAAATTGCTCGTACAGAGTTAATTTTTCTTTTAAGACACTATAAGATGTAACACCATAAAATAAAAGCTTGTTGGCCTCATAGTCCGAAATACCATCTATAATGTACTGAATTGCAACATAATCTGGGAATCTTGCTCGTTTCCCCAGTTCTTTCATAACCAGCATATCCCTTCATTGCATGATTTTTGCTATTTTTTTAAAATAAATCAGGGTGATGTAATTAATGCTCTAGATTAAACGAAAAATATTTAAAAAATTCCTAATGTAAATAAAAATATGTATTATGTAAAAAACAATATGATGGAAATTTACATCATCATGCATTGTCACATATTTGGCTCAGTACTAAATAAATAAAAAAATATTGTTTACTCAATCTTCTTTATTCTTTATGATAATTTAAAAAGCAATTATTATTTTTATTTAAACACAAATTGACGCCACATTTACTACACGAAATTGTGGAATAACCTTTACATTTTGGAAATTTGCACCGGAGTGACCCACCTACTGTTGGCCAATGTTCAGCACCATAGTAATTCCTCTTCTAGTAAACTGGTACTAGGACGACCTCTTTTAGCGTCTTTGGTAGGTCCTCTGTTGCATAGCACAAAGGCCAATTCATTTCTGAATTGGCCCATTGTAAGTAGACTCTTTTTGGGTTCACCTCTTTCTTGAGCATTTTTTTTATATATAATCCAAGAGTTTATAATAGCTAGATCAAATAAATGATAAAATATACGCAAGTACCACTTTTTAGACCTTATTGTTATATGATTTCTGCCCAAAAAGCTATCCATGAGATCTACTCCTCCCATATGTTTATTGTACTCTTGGACAATAAACGGGCAAGTAATATCAATTTTTCATTTTATTGTCCTGTCATATCTATTAACTTTAGTTACAGGTAATGCTCCAGCATAAGAAGATAGCAGGGTTACTATTTTATTATCTTTCCAAGCTACACAACTCAAATCTATACCATCATGCACAGACACTCTTTCCTCAAAACTACCTCTGGGCACAGATTTTTTCATGAAGTTTTTCTTCTCTGGAAGTTTATTATTTGGAATCCTGTTTTGTTGCACAGTTCCCACTGTGTGAATGCCTGATTTAGCTAAAAAAACTACCAATGGCAAAGATGTATAAAAATTATCAAAGTATATGAGGCTGATTCTGAAAAAAAATCGAAAATGGCTTTATCGAGTTGATCAGTTTTTTTTAACTCGTTATCGAATTTTTTTTTGCTCAAGTCGTAGTATATGCCTCGTTTGAGGAAAATATTGAAGTGGTCCCCAACTGTTTTGA
>DWOC01000079.1:0-11223 GCA_018250775.1 Helias cama
GACTAAGGCCTACATCCCTCTCATCCTGAGAGGAGACCCGACCCAGTAGTGGGTCATTAATGGGTTGCAAAGAAGAATATCATATCCGGCTAATAAAATAAACAGACTTTGTATCTAATCTTTTTAGCTTGACGTTAACAAATGTTATAGCATTATCTACTAGAAACAAACTCTAGTCGTAATCTTTGATAAGAAAATTGATTTGAATCCACCCTACAACAGCAATCTTAAGTAACTTTAATAGACAATCAAATTATTATAAAAAAAATCCATTTTCATTTATATGTTATTTTCAGTTTTTATAACTATTATAAGTTATCAATAAATATTTATATCCCTTACAGAACTGAAACAGCACGAATTCATCAACATTGCCAAAGATCCGCAAACTCTGGAAATAACAGAAATTACTTTGGGGTCTAAATTCGACGATGTCATGTAATTAATGACGTTTTTGTATTTCATTACAATATAAATTTAAAATGTTTTGAGGTTCACGAGTAAGAACTATTTATTTTTGTTAATTTTTAATTCTTATGTTAATATTTTCTTCATGAATAAAATGTTTGCAGCCCCTTGTTTCTTTTCTGAAAAAAAAAAACCGTAAATAAAACAAATATTGATATGAACAATTTATTTGAGTAATTTGTATATAATGATATGATTTCTGTACAACTTTACACGAGTCATCAACTAGATTCAAGTCAACTAGACATTTACGAGTATCTTACATTTAAAGTGGCTTAATAATTTACAGAATTCTACAGCGTGAACCGAAGCTGTACAGCGATAGTGACTTAAAATTATTACATACAGTTTACATTAAAATCGCCTATATTAATTTACATAAAATTACAGTCGTACGCTACGAATTGGAATATCATTAACGCTAATAGTTACGCTTAAGAGGCCTTAGCGGGCAATATTTTATACACTTAAGAAGGAAACATTACAGTAAACACTAAACGAATTTCTCCCTACATTGGTAAGCATATCACTATGTATTTAAATTTATACAAAATCAGTCTCCTACCATTTGTAACCCAACAAACACTGTATGAAAAATTTGTATCTACAAATCAACTAACACACTTAACATCTTAACTCAAAGGCAGTCGTGCGCTTTCGCTTAGGACGTTCGACACTGGACGTTTGGACAGAATAGTGGTACAAATACGCGTAAACAATATTAATCCGTTTGTTAATATTAAACTACAATCACCGCGTGAAACATCATTTCCTATAACGAAACACATTGCTCTATTATCGACGCCTAGACTTACACCAGAGACAATCCACACACCCCAATGTTTCACAGCCTTACTACAGTCGATCAACCTCACACTCAAGTTACAGTCTAGCCAACAGGCTTAGGAATGACGATTACGTAAATAGCTACCATATTATTTGCACGATATCCATCGACTGTACAGTACACACTATACAAATACATCGGAGCGGACAAATATTTCGTACCTATGTAAAATTAATTATAAAATTTATTATCTGTTATAATTTTATGGAAATAATTTATAATGATGGAAATCTCATTAATATTAATTAACATTACTTTCTTTTATGTGTCAATATAAATATTTTTAGTTTTTGAGAAGTTAAAGTACCTAATAGGATGCTTAGAATTCGATAGTATATTTTTTCATCTAGATTATATTTAAATTATTTGTAGCAAATCGCTCGCTAAGTTTGACGAATGCTAAATATAAATTATGACCCCCCCCCAATTGTGATATTATCACAGTTAACACAAGTGGATAAGATATTCTAACAAGTCTGGAATGGTGATACCTCAGTTTAAAATTACATAACGTATCGCCAATACATAAGTCAACACTTTTTAGCAAAGCTAACAAACGAATTCGAGTTGAAATGCATTAATCCATAATTAAAATTATTTAATTTAGTTTAGATCATAAAAAGCATATCCACTCGCATTCGTTTGTTCACATCTTGTTATGCGATTATCGATATTCAAAATCGAATGAAAACATCGATACAGACTAAAGAAGTATTTGGCAATCATTCTTGTAGCCGCACAAAGTAAAATTAAAATCGATTGAAGTCGATCGTCGAATTGGAACCGCGTGGAAAAAAAACGAAAAAAAAATGCAACCTATGTACAGAAAGGAAATCGGACTTCAGGTCGTAGCCCACTTACACGACTCCGCTCCCACCCTACCAAAGTATGAGCGTTCAAATATGAACTTAACATCTTCCTATGTAAATAGTCTTTGCAATGACAACGCAAATTAGAAGACAGCGCGCGGTAAGCGAGCTTGCCGCAACTTTACCAACCTATAGTTGACGTCTGGCGTATCGCACGCTTCAAGCGAGCGGCCCGCATGCTTTGAGCACGGCGTCTGCTCGCTTGAAGCCTGCTAACGGACGACTTACGTGCGCGGGTGGAGGGAGGTCAGCCGCCGCCGCCTGCCTGCGCCTGCCCCGTCGCTAGAAGGTAGAGGGCTACAGTCTCGAAAGATCTATCGATAAATTCGTACGCTCGATACGTTGCGTAGTGCTCCCGATTGTATGGGTACTTAATCAATATTCATTATGAATAAAGAAAAGTTAATTGAAGAAGTTCGAAGATATAATTTTCTCTACGATGCCAGCGATGCAAAATATGCTGATTCAAATAAAAGAGATCAAGCCTGGAAATCTATTGCCGGGGTTTTATCTGCACCAGGTACGTATTTGTATTTACCTACATATCATAATGCAATTCGTTGTCGTCTTTTAGCATTTTTCTCTTTTCTATTTAATTAAATTTGTAAACAATTGATCACTAGAAATAACCAACCTCAAAAGTACCTACAGAACGGACAACATACTAGGTATCTTGTTTCTGTGAATTGAGTTGTATTAAATGAATAAATAAACCACAAGTAATAATAATTGTACACTACAACTATTTTTTATTTTTAAAATAATTAATAATATAATTTTAAAATTCAGTAAATTAATGTTATATTTACAATATTAGTATGGTTTAATAAAAATCACAAGCTTAACTATTTTGGTACTACCATGATATTTGACCTTCAGGAGATTGAAAGTAAGATGAAAATATGTCACGAATATTAAAAGCATTAATTGAACTGTTATCATCGTCGTTGTGCAGCAAGTCCCGTAATCCATCCACATTGTTATTAGTTTGTTGGCGTGCGTCATGTTCATTTCGATTTAGTTCTATTTCGTAAGTTCGCATAATATTATGTAAAATACATGTTGCTACTATCATTTTATCAACGTGTTTCGGATGCATATTAATATTTTTATTATAAATCCCAAATTTTTGGTACAATATTCCAAACCCATCTTCTACTACTTTGCGGGCTCGTGATAAACGTTCATTAAATAGTTTTTGTGGTTCGGTTAAGCCTCGAGAACGAGGATATGGTCTTAACAAATTTTTCATTAAAGGAAATGCCTCATCTCCTACGAACACATGTGGCATTTCTCGGTCACTTCCAGGTAATGGTTTATCATTCGGAATGTTTAATGATTTACTTTCAATACGTCCTGCTAATTTTGATGACGCAAATATTCCGCCGTCACTATTCCTTCCATATGAGCCTACATCCACAGCTGTAAATCTATATTTATCGTCAACTACAGCCAAAAGGACGATAGAAAAATGTTTTTTATAATTAAAATATAGGGAACCACTGTTAGGAGGTGCTATGATATTAACATGTTTTCCATCTATTGCACCTATGCAGTTTGGGAAATTCCATCTATTTTGAAATCCATCAGCAATACTTCTCCATTGTTCAACGGTTGGTATTGGAATGAAAAGTCCCATTAACTTGTTTATGATTGCAGTACATACTTCTTGCATGATGGATCGAATGCTTGATTCTCCTATTCTGAAGCTTGAACTCATAGTTCTTATTGTACTTCCTGTGATCATGTATCTGAAACAAAACCATGTTTATCAATATTTTTTAACGATTACTACATAACTACTACGCGCACACACACACACAAACACACATACACACACAAACACACACACACACACACACAAACACACACACACACACAGTCATACACACACACACCGATACACAACCATTTGCCCTCATAATTACACTTGCAATAGATAATATAAACAATTATTTACAACTAAGAAAGTACTTTGTTTTCCAGAATCAGAGTGCAAGAAAATATGGACTAACTTAAGAGAAAGTTATAGAAGGGCCATAAGTAAGAAACGAACAAAAAGTGGTCAAGCTGCTTCTTCATCCAAAAAATGGCAATTTGAAGAAGAAATGAGTTTTCTTTTGCCGCACATGAAGCAAAGAAAAACGGTGTCATCATTAACAGGCGATGATTATGACATTGAGCAAGATTCGGATATCAATGAAATAAATGACATTTTGATGAGTGATAACGATACCCAGATGTCAACCCATACGGAGCAAGATACTGTCATAAATCGCCCCGAATCGTCAGACTCTACAAATACTTCAACACATTCCCCATTATTTCCGAAAATTTTAAAAAGAAAACGTATGAAAAATACTGAAGAGAATATGTCGGCATCGGCTGAACTGATGAAATATTTACTAAAAAATAAAAAGGAGGATAATAAAGAAGATGATGTCGACAGGTTTTTTTTGAGCATTGCATCAACAGTTAAAAAATTTAATATTTACAACCAATCTGTCGTTAAGAGCAGAATATTTAACATGGTTTCTGAAGTTGAGTTACAAGAAATTCAACAACAACATTGTTACTATAGTGGCTCTTCAGGTTATAATTCTCACATTGAAGAACCTTCAGGTTATAACACCCAAAATGCAGGACCTTCAAGCCTCCCTGTCCCACATGTGAATAATACTCGCATTGACAACGCAGAAGTTGCAGGCAATAAAGCATTAGTTTCAGAAATAAGCCAATTGCCTAATTCCTTCCAATCAACTAATTCTGATGATTAAAAGTGCTACTGAAAAATAGGCATAAACTGCAGATGATTAAGTAGGTATAGCGTAATCGTTTGTTAATAACAATAATTATGTTGAAATAAATATTATGTATAAAAGTCTAATAAAATAGTTTCATTTAATTACTCACCTTAATGTGACGGCAAATCTTTCTTCTGGTGTTATCGCTTGTCTGAATTTTGTATTTCTCTTTGTAATGTCGTTTTGAATAAACGATAATATGTAGTAAAATAAATACCGATCCATATGAAAATACATGAAGAATTTTTCTTCATCATCCAGTAAATGTCTCATGATTTTCTGATATTCTCCATCTGAACTTCTTGCCTTTAACATGTTATGCACCCAATATCTTCGATTTCTGCCTTTTCTCGAGCTGTTCTCTTCATCGTCAAGTGAAATAGCGATGACAGCTAGTTCGCGCAATGTAAATTGAGACATAACGAAAAAGACGAGTGCTTCCAATCGAGACTGATTACAACTGGTTCAGTCGCGATTTGTGTGTGAGCTGTAGGCGCAGGGTAAGCGAGTAGCCTGCTAGCTGTAGGCGCGGTGACAGCTAGTAGCATGCTAGCTGCAGGCGCGGGGACAGCGAATGGTCTGCTTGCTGTACCGGCGTTGTAATCTAGGAGCTGTGTTGGAGCGGTGTCGTGTAAGTGGGCTACGACCTTCACGCGCACGCGCCGCCGGCCGCCCGGCTCGGCATGCAGTCGACAGTTATTCTGTTGTTTTGGCGCCGAATACACGCGTAAACCGTTACCTTGTACGTTTTTTTATTAAAACAATGTTTAAAGTAGGTGATCTGTATAAAGACCTTTTCACCGAGTATAAGAAAGGAAAAAAACCTAGTATTGCTCAGAAAGAATTTAATGAGTTGTGGGCTAATGCAAAACAAAAATATTGTACAAAAGAAGAATTTGTGAAGTGGGCGAATGATCTTCTAGCAGATTACCGCCGAAAGCACCAAGCAAAGAAGTCTTCCAATATTCTCTATTATTGTTCTAATTCTAAAAAGGTAAGTTATAACTAGTATTTGTCTGTTTAAGGGCATTGTCCTAATAAATACGACTTCATCTATAGTTTATTTGTAATATCAATGTTATTGTTAAATCTTCCAACATTTTTGATAGGTAAATTACCTATACATATTATAAAATATGTATAGCGTACTTTATGTATTACTTAAATCCAAAAGATATTTTTTTATTTTTATATTATAAAGAAGTTATTTAAATAATCTCTAGGTTTTTAATAGTTTTAGCTAGTCATTGGCGCACAGGAATGTTATATTCCATTCCATAAAAAAATGCTGAATAAACATCACGTGACCCATATGCCTACATATCACCGATCGCTGTAGGTACTCTAAAAAAGTAGGTGTATTGAGCTGAACCTTGTGGCATGGGTTTATCTAACGTAAAAAAACAAAATAAACCGTAAGTCGTGGTGGTTATAAGGTGAAGGTTATTATACTATTGTTACACATTTTGCGCTTGTTTATATATTAATATCTTGTCGCTTTGTGAAAACTTAAAACTATTTATGGATCATGCTATTGAACTGAAAAAATTGTCTACTAATGAACGGTGGCAGTATGATATTGCATACCTACATATAATTACATACACATTATTCTAGTGAAAATACGAGGATTGTGCATGGTTTGTGTGCCGTTTCGAACTCTTATTTTAATAAAAGAAAAAATAAAATTACTGGAGATGGTTAATTTATAATATAATATTAATAATATAATATAATTTGCACGATATTATCTTTACTTACACGATAATAATTAAATTATTAATTTTCAGAATGCCAGCGAAAAAATGTCTGTTTTGCCAATGACATCCAATGAGCCAAATCCTGTAAAACTTCCTACGCCTGCGATATGCGTCTCACCGATCGGTACCGAAATTACTGACGAAGGCAATGTCACAACTAAAAGCACCTCAACAGGTAATGAAACATCCCAAATTCGCAATATCAATTATTATTTAAGCAGTCAATTATTTATTCCTACTAATCTTATAAATGCGAAAGTCTGTCTGTCTGGTACGCTTTCGACGTCAAATTTTTTTTCCAATTTTTTTTAATGCGCTAAATTTTTCCAAGCGTGATATAACCTGAAGTCCACGCGAACGAAGTCGCGGGCGAAAAGCTAGTATTATTATAATTCTAAATAAGAATTAGTAATTTAGTTTATAAACATAATTTCAATGTTTTCTTGTTGTTTAAATGTCGGTCATTCCAGGTGCTCGGAAACGTAAAGGTGAAGATTTGGATTGTAGCGACGAGAATTCACCCGATACACCAAGTGCAAGCAGCTCTATACTGCAGCCTGTACGTGCTACTCCTGCACAGGATAAGTTGAAGAATCAGATTTCTCTTCTTCAAATGGAATTTGACTTAGCTGTTCGTCGTAGGGATTTTCTGGGCGCCACTGAAAATGAGACACGTGATGTGACGAAACTGCGCCGAGAAATTGATAAATGCACAAAAGAACTACGGAAGAAGGAGCAACATATGCGTCACTCCCAGTCACATAGATTATCAATAAAATCAAAGATTAAACTTGCTTGCAATCAGAGTCCGATTGTAGCTGATCTTCTTAAGGCGCGTTCTGCCCCAGGTCGCCCACGCCTAGAAGAGCAACAACCGCAATTGCTAAAAACTATCGTCGATTTGGCTATGTTTGGTGCTTCTGCGGAGGAACGGCGTCGCTCAGAAATTGTTCGCAGTTGCCGAACGCTTACTGACCTCCATGAAAAGCTAAAGGAGCACGGATTTCAAATTTCGAAGAGTGGCACGTATCTTCGATTGCTCCCTAGAAATTATACCACCTTGGAGGGTAAAAGGCATGTCGTCACTGTGCCTGTCAAATTGAGTCGCCCTGAGGCAGATCACCATAAGGCTCATGTCGATCAACATTTTTGTGTCGCCACAATAAGATCCTTGGAAACGCTGGCATCTATTCTCGGGCCAAAACAAGTGTTATTTTTGTCCCAAGATGATAAAGCCCGGGTACCTATAGGTTTGACAGCGGCAAATAAACAAGCTCCTCTCCTGATGCATGTCGAATATCGTGTCTCATTGCCTGATCATGATTGGGTGATTGCTACAAGGCACAAATTGATCCCTAGTGTATATGCTGGGTGCATCATAAAAGGAAATGATATGGGCCGTGCTGAAGCAATTACTTATTCAGGGCCAACATACGTGGCGATTAGAAGTGGCAAACATTCCTCTTCGACAGCTTCTACTCATGCTGTGGACTTCAATAAGCTTGCTACACTCAACAATTTCAAGGAAATTATGCGGGATGAAGAAGGACGCCTGAAACCAGTTGTTCTGATTTCATCTGATGGAGGACCCGATGAAAACCCGAGATATCCAAAGGTTATTTCCCATGCCATACACCACTTTGTCAAGCATGATTTAGATGCAATATTCATTTTTACGAATGCACCCGGCAGAAGCGCATTCAACCGTGTTGAGAGAAGAATGGCGCCTTTAAGCCGGGAATTATCTGGACTCATACTTCCGCATGATTCTTATGGAACTCATTTGGATGAACAAGGGAGAACAAAAGATCATGATCTCGAAAAAATGAACTTTCAGAAGGCTGGAGAAGTTCTCGCAGAAGTATGGAATAATATGGTTATCGACGGCCATGACGTCGTAGCAGAGTACCTCGAGCCCGATGACACTGCTGAAAGCTTTGTTCCAGACTTGCCTTCTCTGCAGTGGTATAGCGAGCATGTGCGAGAGAGCCAGTATTTGCTTCAGGTACATTAGTAAAATCTCATTTATTATTATTTTATCATTTACTTTTCTTATCTAATATGATTAAGATATCTTAATATTATTACCAGGTGGTGAAGTGTGATGACCACGCTTGCTGTGGAGATTTGCGGAGTTCTCTTCGATCTATTCTTCCTGAACGCTTCGTTATACCTCCTTACCCAATTTTGCAGTCGTCTAGTGGTCTATGTATTCCGAAGCCTCAAGAGCATGATGGCAAGACGTTTGCTACATTTCTTCTGCGTCGGTCTCTTGGAATCACCCCAACGCATGAGGGCTTTAACAAATTGCCGTATGACCTGTATTGCCCTAGTCTGCAAAAGGATCGTCGGCAACTTTTGGATCGGACGTGCCAGTGGTGTGGATTGTACTTCTGTACAAAGAAGAAAGTTAAGGAACATGTAAATTCATGTCACAAGCAACCTAATCCGAGCAGTGATAGTGTAGAGATGCACAATGTTCGTCCTTCACGCATCCTCACGCGACGATCAAACGGCAGATCGAAAGAAATTCTCTGCGTTGTGCGCGAAAATGATGACACCGAGTGGCTTGATGAAACCGATGTTGATTTTCAACAAAGCACAGTGCCAACAACTGACCTGCAAGATGCTTATCCAGTTGTTAGTGTTGAAGAATGTCTCGCTAATCCGTGGTCCGAGGACAATATACATTAAATATATTTATGTACTAGTACAATACATGTTTTTCCTATGATTAAACTCTTCGTTTATTATTATTGTTATGGCAATAAAAAAAAACTTGCAACCTGGTGTAGACATTTTTATTATGGTCCTTAATTTCAGAATAAAATAAGATTATAGTTTATACCTGTATTTAAATTAAGATAATATTCAGAAAATTTTACGATTCTTTGTAGGTACTAAAAATACACGTGATGTAGGTACTAAAAGGGTGAGGGGGGGTGGTCTTAAACCTCACTACGTATCACCAATGGGGGAGGGGGGGTTAAAAAATGCTAAAAAAAGATCACGTGATTAATGGACAACCCCTAATCTTTGACGGACATGTTACTCATCTGGATCCAGCCACAATTGAGTTAGCATTACGTGAAAACGTGACTTTAATAAAGTTGCCAGCGCATACCACAGATTTACTACAACCAATGGATCGGAGTTTATTTGGACCAATAAAATACAAATGGAACGAGAAACTAATTGAGTGGCAAAGATTGAACCAAAGATGTCTTACAAAATCAGAATTTTGCAATCTATTAAGTGAAGTCTGGCGCGATGGTATCTCAGAAGAAGTAATTAAAAAGTCTTTCAGAGTAACAGGACTTTACCCAGTAAATAAAGATGCTTACCCAAAAGATCGTCTAAACCCACAAAAATTAGAAAGATACAATACAGCACAAAGTTCAGGTGATCCCACCCCGAATCCGTTGAATATATTTGAGGGTTCGTTGCCTGAAAACGTGGAATGTATCTCACCCTCATTGCTAGATTCTAAGGAATGTGATTCACCATCGCTATTACAAACCGGATCTCCTACTATTCCAATTGATCCTGTTGAAGATCCCAGATTATCTTGCTCATTTGAAACGTTACTGTTGGATAAAATAAAACATACAGCACCGCCTTCAGGAAAAAGAAGAAAAATAGATGGGAAAGGTAAAGTTTTGACTACTGAAGATTATTTAAAAAGCATTGAAAATCTAGACAAAAAGAAAAAAAAGGGAACAAATATAATTAAAGGCAAACCCAAGACTAAGAAAAGGACACGAACAGTTGTTCGGCAAGAGTCCGATACAGATTCAGATCTATTCTCGGATGAAGAAGTACAATATGCGGACGAAAGTGATCTGGAAAATTACAATTTAGAAGACATTATAGATGAATATGATCGTGAATCTGACGCGCTCAAACCAACAATCGACCAGCAAGCAGCTAGCAGCTCAAATGAGACTAGAAAAGAGACAGAAAATAATGAAACACGTGACCTACTCCAAAATGAAGTTAATGTGATTCCTTCAACTTCTAAAGACTCTACTGAAGATGAAGCAATTGGGTCAGCTTACGAAGTTGGGAACTTTATTCTTGTAGAGCATTCTCTAAAGAACATTAAAAAATATTATGTGGCCCGGATTGAAGCAATTGATGGAAAAAATTTGTCCGTGATTTCTCTTAAAAGATCAAAGGAAATCTTCTTTATTTATCCTGCTGTCCACATAAAATATTCTATCCATAAAGAGGAAATCGTCATGAAATTGGCACCTCCAACACAGAGTAATAAAAGAAGTGCCTTAATTTTTGATATTGACTTCGAAAAATATCGTGTTGAGTAATTCGAATAAGTTTAATTGAAGCCTACGTTTGTTATTATAATTTGTTATTGTACTGATTTTAAATACCAAAAAGTAATTAAAAGACTGTTTATTCTAGTCTAGTGTTAAATAAGTGGATTACGATGTTGGTTAATTGTCGAGTTTATCTTC
>DWOC01000080.1:0-11201 GCA_018250775.1 Helias cama
GTGGTCCATGGCAGCCACGACGCGGGTAATCCTAGTGTGAGGCATGAGGGTAAAGCGTAAAAAAATCCGCCGTAAAGCAGCATGTTTTCTATGTTTTTGTTTCGGTGGCAAGTCGTGGTTGGCGGAGTTGTTTCTACCACCTTGTACATTGTATATGGTAGAGCCAAAGTAGCTCTCCCGGGAATGCACCTTACTGCCACCCTCTTAACCCATTGTAAAACAGCATGTTCGTCGTGCCTGTGTTTCGATGGGGAGGCGTGATCGAGTGATCATCTTAGTTTTGAACGTTACCTACCAACCTATGAACTCAGATACGGTGTCCTCGGCATCTATGGGCTACATTGACCACTTAACGTTAGATGGCGTGTGTGCGTGTTTATCATACATGTGTATGTGCTGTTGAAAAGTACGTCGTTATTTCTTGCATATTTGTTTAACGACTAATTTTGTTTGCGAAACTCTTGGATCGCTCCACTAGATTATGAATATTCTACGGTACCATGGTTCGATTATTATCTTCCATTCAAACGTCGTGTACATAAGTACGACGAATTTACAATAGGCAGCTCCGTTTTGACGTAACCGTAATATTCTGCCGTCTCCGTGTTTATAACTATTGTGAGAAACACAATGACCTAATTTGATTATTCCTGATCACGATTTTTGAATCCGATGCCCAAATGTCAGAGCTCAGATATTTAAAAAAAAGGTAGATAACTTACCGCCTTGTATTTGACTGAGGCAAGAAAAACCAAGCCAGTTTGTGTTTTTACACGCAATCGCCCACAAACTTACATTAAAACCAAGCCAGTTTTTGACAGTGGGTATGTCCCGGCTGTATAATTTACTTGTTAATCAAATGCTTGCCTTCCCGTGCAGTTAAATAGTGGAAAAACAACACGAGATGAAATAATAAGTCTAGAGGAATTATATTTTATGTTGCAAATGTATTTCAAACACATTATTTACGCACACAGTCACAGTCGTCGTTCTAATTAAAGTTGGCTTCACTTTCAAATTAGGAATGCTATTTTATTCATCTGAGTGTCAGAGAATCTTGCGATAAAAACTGTAACTCGCAAACGGTACGTATTACACGTACGATTTTTAATACAGGAGTATTCGGCGTACGAGTTATAGAACCTACAACGCCGGTTTTTAAAAATATATTTATTCTACTGATTAGATAGATACATTACATGGCCATGGAATAACTAGTTTCCACATTGTTTGAATTATTTTTTTTAATAATTACAAGAATTTTGTTATGTAACGGGACATCTTTATGTATTGTGTAATGAAACGCTAATACAAAAGGGGTTACATTTTGCGATTCGTACGTACAGAGATATGATTGTTAAAGGTTCGACAGATTGAGACGAAGTAACAAGCTCCTGTACTAAAAACGGAAAACGGCACGTTTGAAACGTAACGTTTGCAAACGTTGTCAACTCGGACTATAGATACCGCCTCCTCTGAGATATTTCTCCACAGCACGTGTTCGCAACGTAAAGATGCTCAAAGGTCACACTTTGAATAGAATGCCTGGCAGATGCATATTTGCACAATAGGACCGGCTTTGTTGTTCACAGAGAATGAACGGTGTATTACTTACTTGTGTTGAGGAGAAGCAGGATGTTGGCTACAATTGATTTTTACTGTATCTGACGGTTTTCTAGGAAATATTTTGGTATCTGTGGTCAGTTTGTCCATGACTCGAAGTAATAAGTGCTTATGGTATTTATGCAGTTTTTATCCCAAGTTGATCTGTTATTGTGAGGAAGTCTTGGATGTTTCTTAATATGTGTAGGGCTGATACGACAAATTGTAATATTGTAACACCAAAAATATGCTGATTTTCGTCATGTTAACTTCTTCCTAACGTGTTACAAACACATGTCAGAATTAATTACAAAGTTTCAACATGTGAGTAATCAAATTTCAGATATGATTTATATTTCAAAAGAAGTCGCTGTTTGGCAAACGCGTGAGACTGGTTTTGTTTGCGCACTTTGAAAGTTTTTGATTATTTAGTAATCCTGTAATTTCGTGTGCGGAATTCGTTTTGGAGAAATATTTGATTGGATTTTCAACGTAAACTTTGAATTCGTGTAGATACCCATTTATGTAATCTACTTGATTTGGTATGTGGATTTTTCATTTAGTCTCTAGTCTAGTTTTTAAACTTGTCCTATATCTTGTCCACCAAACCGCACTTGACCAGCGTGGACTAAGGAGGAGACCTGTCCTCATAGTGGGTTGCAGAGTGAATTATAATCATCTTGCCTTTTAAAGAATGATTACGTTAATGTACAGAGAATAGAGAGAAACTTAGTTTACTGTAAACTTTATATCATTTCCTGTTTAGCTCCATAAGCCTTTGCGACATCTAAAGAAGCTGCAGAGAAGAAATTTTGAGCACATCATTGTGCTTTATCAAGACGAAAATACAAGTTGTTTGTTTACGTGTCCGCCGTAGTAACTTGCTAGTGTAGGTAACGGGCCGTTGGCGCGGCGCCTCTGCCGGCTCCCATCGCGCCAGCCAGTCAGTCGCGCGCGGCATACGCACTGGCCTGTACGTAGCGTACCGACGCCGCGCACACAACAGCTGATCGTAGTTTTGCGTACAACGCAAACGAGACCGTCACATAAAATATACACAAAAACAAACCTAGCACACAAAAAACAAAAGTAAAACCGCCCATCAAACAAAAAGGGCTCGAATAGGAATTGGAAGCAAGTGCCGATCGATAGACGGAAAACGCTCTTCCAACGTCCCGCGATAGAGCTCAGGCAATATTTGGTGCAATATGTCAACAGTTGCAATCACGAATCTGACTGGCGAATTTATTGCCGAAGACTGATTTCATTTAGTTACGGTCGATGAGTAAGAAACTGGTCGTGAGTTTTCGTAAGTGCCGTGTGTGAGAATGGATTTCCTCTATTGACTGTGATTTCCAGTGATTGTGCCGTGTTATCTTCGGAATCGTTATAGCTAAGTGAGTATTTATATATTTTCACATCCATTAACTGCTAAAAGTGATTATAAAATTTCATTTGTATCGCAAACTTGTAGTTCTACAGCGTTCTTCGACGACCAATCGAATTGTTTACATCATTATCATCATATTCCAATATTTTTAATCGTAGCGCGTTATCTTGTTTTCGTATGTATGGATGATTGAAGACATTTTTCAAATTATTGTTGTACGTACGAAATTTTGTGCAAAATCGATTCGCGCCCTATAATCGTCAATACAGTTGGATGTGTGAGTGCAGCCGTGTCTCTGCGCCAACCCCGGGGCTGACTGTGAACTTGAGGGGTGCGTTACCCTCTAGTCTGTGAACGTCGGGGCGGTCATCCAACTCGATCGCTAACACAATACCTATTCAAATGTGCTCCACATCCCTTTGTGCTTCACGATGTAAGCGCGGTAGGTTCGATGTATGGTACTAATTACAGCAAAGTATATTCCAAGTGATCCCGTGATTCCCCATTTTGTAAAGTAATGAGTAGTTCCAGTTTTTAGTGAATGACGTAAGCTACATTGGTTTTTAGAAAATAATGTAATTGGCCAATTTCATGATCGATTCCATTAATTTGGAAGATTCCAATATTAGGCATGTTGTAATTTAAGTAGCACTTCTAATATCACTTTGCGAAATCAACGAGGTAGCACCATTAAATCAATATCAGACTCGAGAGAGTGAGCAATTCAAATAATTATGGTATCTTATCTAATAAATCCGCACGCTACGCTGGTTCTGGTAAGTCCGAAAGAGCAAGGACTTTCACTGTCGTCGATGGATGACAGGAAGCACCATTGTTTCAATAACCATTCACCATTCACATATTACATCTTATCTTCTTGGTAGTCACTGTTGTAATAGGTGATTCATGGATTAATTAGTTGACAAAATCTGACTCTCTTTTTAACCTTTATTGTGTGATATTCAAAGTTACCTACACGGATCTAAGAAAAGCGGTCAGATTTCCGATTTGCCAGCGCCATTAGTTTCACCTTCTTTCGTATGCCCAGGAAGTGTTCACAGGTATTTTGTGTAGATAAGCCCGTATCTGGAAACTCGTACATCCATTATGTACGCATCGCTTGTAAGTTTCGCTTTCTTGTTATTTACATCTTGTTCCTACAAATTGATCTTGAGAACACGTAACACTTTCTTGAAATGTTGATTTATAACCATCTCTATTTCGGTTGCAACAATATCACCATTTTGAGATCGCCGCCCGCTATGGTTTATTGCAGCCGGTGTTTTACAAGCCCTTTCTATGATCGTGTGCTCTCGGGCGTGACTTTATTTTACAATTTTTATCGCTTGTCACGTAATAAAACTATGACCCTTATATCGTCGGCGATATTGTTCAATTTAACATTTAGTCAAATATGTACTTACGACAAGTACTTTTTACATAATAATGGTCAACGACGCTGTTTACTGAAGATACTTTCTAGTTAAATATTTGAATCTAGATTGCTCCCAACAAGTTTTTGTGATAACCGTAAAAAAGGTACGCCTTGGATGAAACATCTCTTGAATGTTTACTAGTAACTGAAATTTTTATCAAGTAAGGTATAACATCTGTACTTTAGTGTTGATAATCCATTATTTTCCTAGTATCGTTGCACAAAGGAGCATGATTCATAGTAACATTTGGCTAATCAAAACGAAATCAAAGTTGGCTATTACTTCTTTTACCACGTAGACCTTATCAACTTCCAAGGCTGAGTTACGCTAAGACTTTTATGCGGTATATTTTTTGCATCGCAACAAGTTTGCGGTTTTGTGATGGAGTCCCAGTGTAATAAGGCACGTCGCGTCATTACTTTATCACGTCTCGTGTTGGCTTGTCATTTGATGACTGATTGTATTTATTATGGCCAGCCTTCGCTTGCGTTTCATGGTATTTAATTTCATCCTGCACCGCTGTATCTACAATTTTAGATGAGAATAATTTATCTAGGTAAATTAATTTTATGGCACTCAACTACAGTTCCACTTTTATGCTCGTAAATTCAATTATAGTCAAAGCCTTATAGAACTACACGATTTTATTCTTATTTTACTACCTACAGAGTGAAATTAAATTGCCTAATGTACAGTAGTAAATATTTAATTTGCTCGTGAATAAAACCTATAAATACCCCTTATAAATTACCTTTTATGGTAAATTACCATTTTCCCTTTAAAAATATCAGCAGAAGTAGAACTCGTCTCCTCATTCACTGCTGCTTCCCTACTAATGTTTACACTTTTAGAACTGTCCCGGAATGAAGGTGCTCCATATTTAGTCTATGCGCTGTCCCGGCAATTAACCCAAGCGATTGTTGGGTCGTTTCCGGGCCGGCTATTTTTGGTGCGTTGATTGATACCACAGTATTTCGGCTTCGGAAAAGTTTACTGCAGAGCTTTTGTGTGTCGAGAGCTTCCGATGGTTTCGGTTACCACTTAGTTTCAGTTTTTATGGAGTGGATATTGCTTTAAATAGATTTAAATGCCGCTCAAAACTTTATCTTACAGTTGGGTTTTATTACTTACCTAAATATCTGTTGGTAAGGAAATTTTAAATGTTATTTCTGGAACAGCACCCTCGGGTGTTCAAAATTCAGTAATGGAGGATTCAGAAAATAAAAGTACACAATTGTGATTTCTGAATTATCGAATGGTGCAAGACCGAAATAATGAATGTTTCTCACAATGGAATCGGCCAACAAAGCACCAGTTATAGGAAAGGATGAGCGTCGGCAATTTTAATGAATGCAACAAGGAAATGACATACGAGCAGGAATAGAGCCGTGCCAGTGTTAATTGGCTTTATCGCCATGAATATTACAATGATATTCTGTGTATAATTGTTATGCAAATAGATGAGCCGGTGTAATTCCGAATACAAAGCTAATGTGTCCTGTTGACGTGTACATGTGTATGTGTTAGCTGTTTTAGCAACCACTGTCTGTTGACCAATCATACTTTACTCGCTGTATGTGTATATTTTCCAATGCTTCTTTTCAAATTCTTTGGCATGTGTGTTGTGATTAACGTTCCGTAATAGTTTCGAGTTTATTGTTCTAAGTAAAGCAATTTACATAAATAATGTCTCTTTTTTTGTGGGTCACCTTATGATCTGTATCGATATTGCTGCTTTTTGATAAAAGTTACTTTCACATAGAAAAGCTTAAATTTTGTTTTAAGGAAACCTTATGAATAAGGAAATGCAATAGCGGCGTCCTTAAGATACAGATTGATTTAATAACGAACGTCATTCATACGTCTATGATTGCGTATCATTATGTCCTACATACGAGTGTCTCTATCTTTGTTACAATTAATTCACCACTTGAAATGTATCCCAAGGCTTTTGTTGTGATCGATTTCATCAAGCTTAGTAAAAACTTCCTCCTTGTGATGGCTAAGGTTAGATACTGTTACTACTACATACATTCATATTGGTCAAATAACCTTCACCTCAACAATTTGTAGTTCACGAATGAACCCAACCAACGAAATAATGGTCAGGTTATATAAATTTCGTTTCCTACAGTTTCGTTATGAATAATATAGCTATCCAATTTTGTTAATTTCAAGGCTATTTTACTAATTACAGTGTACATTCGTTCAATTGTTCAACATTTTTTAGGCCTTGTGTTTGATGGAACCTCTTGAATATTGTTGTTATAATAAATTGCCAAAATGCCAAGTAAATATAGGATCCAGAAAAGGGCAAACTGCAATTATGATACATTTATTCCCGCTTATAGCTTCCATCATTTTCCTGTACAGTTTGTAGCGTGCAGTTTTCGAAGAAGCGCCAAAGTATGAGTGGCGGTCATTAACGTTTTGTAAACTGTTTTGTTTGAACGGTACGCAGGCATCGCCGCGGGCCGTAGTATTACAACTGGTTTAACGACCACGCCTTCTGTTGCGCGCGCACTGAGCCCGTGCCGCATCACAGCATCGTAGGCCCTTCATAATTTGAAAAAGTTACGTTCGAATTGATCCAAAATTTTCTCTGGATTTCAACGATTTATATTCTACGAAGTTTTACTTTTTCGAGATAAATTGTAATGGAAACTAAATTGTCCTTAACTTCCACTGATATTTTCGGACATTAAATGATAAATCATTCCTTTTACAATAAGCATATCTCGCCACATCACCCTTACGGTTTTTTTCTTTCTCTTTATTTATGTGGTAGAGCCATTTCGAGTTGCAATGTGTGGCTCTACCGCCACCTTCACGACCCGTTGTCAAGTAACACGTTTTTCTTGCGTTACGGCTGAGAAGGTGTGGATGCAAAGATACATGTATATACCTTAGTACATACCTTAGTTCTAATGAGGATTGTTATTTGTTTTTTGTATCTTGTTGTTATACCTCGGTTTCCAAAAACAGTGGCATCACATTCTAGACTGACCTGTTGGTTCCGTGGTCAGTGACACTAATTACTGCGCTGGGAGCCGTGGGTTCGATTTCCACGCAGGACAAATGATTGTGTGATGAACACAAGTACTTGTTCTGTGTCTAGGTGAAAATCATCTATATAAGTATGTATTTACTAGTATATAGGTATGTTTATCAGCTATATGGTTACCCATAACACAGTCTCACCGCCTACTTTGGAATGGGGAAGCCGAGTGTGTCAATTGTCCCATAATATTTATTTATTTATCAGCTACCCTCCATGTCTATTCGCCAATCGTAATGATGAGACAAAAACTCAAAACATTCTTTCTCTAACATGCCTCTGATGTAACCGAGGCAAGCCCACAAGACGCCCATGTCACATTTTTTCACCGGTAAATTACAATAATTACAGTACACATTCGTAATTACAGCTATTGTTTCGCGATCATTGTTTGCAATGTTTTTGTGAATCTCATTTAGGTACGTAGCTATTGGGAAATGGTGTTGCGTAGATGTGTTTGTTAGTTGTGAGGCATTTGATGTCGTTGTAATTCATACTTTTTTCTCAGTTACAGCTGGTCGGTTTGTTATAACAATACTTTGTTATATTAAATGTCACAAATATCTGGATGAAAATATTACATACTTAAAGACTTAAAATTCAATCGCCTTATTTTTTTTTTATTAATTATTTTTTATTTAATTAAATTATACTAAACTCTCTGTTATTGTTAACTCTGTTATTTTATTTTCCCTGAATTATGATCACAGTCGTTCCATTGTTCAATTATTTTTAAATGAAATGTATCCACCGTATTAAAAGCTTCATCTATATATCTATATCTCTCGCAATAATCAAGTTGTTAAATAAATAATAAACATTCTCGATATAAATCTTTTAACGATCATAAATTGTAATGATACCTTGATTTCGCATGAATACGCGATAAGGTAACACCTGTGCACACTGTTCACACACGAAATGTAACAGTTGTCGGTGAAATCACAAGGTAACGTTGAAAAGTTACAATAATTGTTTTGAATTTGTATATTGAGATCTTTATGGGTATTTTAAACCTTTTGATGTGTAACTTGGATGGCGTATCTCCGCATTGGAGCAGCGTGGTGGAGTATGCTCCAAGCCTCCCCTTCTAGGAAGGGACCGCAGGCAGTAAGGGACGCGGCCACTACGTTATCTACATTGGTACACATAAATTGGTACACATTCTCAATTATATTCGGCACTTCCGTGTTTTTTATCATAATCGCCTAGTGTCGAGCTGAACTGTATTGCGTTTGAGTTTCATCAAAATCCGTCCAGTAATTTTAGCGTCATTGAATAACGAAGATCCAAACTTATGCATTTATAATACTAGTATAGGATTCGATCAATGTGTCGATCGAACCGGGGTCAGTAGGTGCTCGCTACATAGATTCGGTTGTCTTTTGTCCGTCCGTGCGTTGCCCACTTCCGTCATGTGAAAGCGGCTTTCTCTCTATAAAATGGAGCAGTTTCGGCTGCGAGAGGTCAAAGGGTCCATGTTTATTGCGAGTATATGTGAGTTATGCCTTCCTTTCTGTGTGTAACTCAGGTCAGTCGGTTTTGTATGTGTGGATATTTATATTTTTTTTACCGTAAGCCGTGCGATCACGTTAAACTAGTGACGAGGAAGCCTAGACTAGTGACAATATTGTGACAATATTTTTAAATATTTTCTTCACTTTCATACCTGTAAGGGAACTCAGTATGACGTTGTTGAAGAGGTACCAAGACTAACACAATTTTCGATAATATTTCGTTTTTCAGTACCTGTTTTGGTCAATGAACCAAATAAGTCATTTCCATAGAAAAGTAAGTAAATACCGTACCGTACACACTTCAAAGCCAAAGTGGCCACACACATGATCGTACATTGCTGGCAATGTATGCTCGCACTAGTAACAACTTCAAAGGGGCGCGTAATGAATATCGTAAAATCCATTGGATTTGTCATTGAATTGGTCATGACGATAACTGATCCGGGTCAACACACAGGATACTTTTATCTATGACTGGTCTCTTGATCTAGTGGTTAGTGACGCTAACTATTGCGCCGAAGGTCGTGGGTTCGATTCCCACAGTGGACATGAGTACGAGTATTTGTTCTGTTTCTGGGTGTTAATTATCCATGTAAATATATATTTAAAATTATCTATATTTAAAATGTAAAAAAAGGAACAACAAAAATCAAATAAAGCAGAGTCTTACCAATTGCATAGCGATAGGTGCAAACACATTAACTATGGCGACATTCGAAGCAAAGTTGGTGACAAATGCAACTACAACTATTATTACTAGTAAAATAACAATATCCGGTAAGCTTTTTGCTGATTGTAACACTTCTCCAATTTTCTCATTAAGACCGGTTGATTTTGCGGCTGTAGAAAGAGCAAAACCTCCACCTAGAAATTGTGAAAGACGGAACATATATATTTTTTAATTTATATCAGTTTCAGTTTATAAATGTCAAAGTATTTTTATACTGATTTAATTATATTGAACTAGTTATGTATCAGTGCATGTGAATGATGATACTGTTAATATCTGTTATATGCCAGCTACCGATAATTTTATTTTTGTTCTTATTCTCGGTAGGTAATTTTAAATATCTCCCATGTTATTATGTACTGTTAAATGTAATTAACCTAGCAAGAATGTAAAACTGTAGGGCATAGTAGCAATCATGGTTGTCCAATCAAGCACAGGTCTCACACGCTGCTGAGTAAGGTCTACTGTGTCTGAAATCATTTGCGTTTTTAAAAGTAAATAGTACACATTGAAAGTACATTTTCTGCTACTTACTACAATTTTACGGTGCCATAGATAATTTAAACTGTAGTAGGCTACTTAATTAATTTATAATTCCACGTCGTCTAATAGCTTATATCTCATTACTGAAAAACTTTTTGAACAGAAAATTCTGTAGTAAAAGCAGGCTTAATTAAAAAAAAATGTCTCTATGTTTTTGCTAAGTTCCTTCGTGTAAGTGTAATGTAACCAGCAATGCAACCGAAATACCACTTTACAGCATATAACGTGGAACACATATTGTAATGAGGGCGTCAATGACCCATGAGTCATACCATAAAATTGTCAATATTAGTTATGAAATTTGTTACTAACATTTTGCAGTAAAGTTTTTAAAGAACGATAAATTTGCAGGTAGCAAGAACATCAGATATGCCACAGTAGCAGCGAGTGCAGAGTCCAGAATGCTGTAATTAATATTTATAATAATAATAATAAAAAGAAAATCATTACATTCTAATGATAATATTAACAACTAACCTAAATTTGTTCGGAAAAATTGATAATCTGTTTCAATTATTGTCAGTTTTCATGATAGGGAACCGTAAATAGCGATAGACTAATAAAAATGATAGAGATGCTTTGCTCACAATCTGTGTTCCTTTTCAAAGTACTTTTCGAGTACATCGCCCCATCCATAAAATAATTGAGGAGAACGGCAAAAGAACATCACTACAGCGCCTCCAAACAAAGTGATCACCATCTGATAACAAATTACAACTACTAGTGGCCCGCTTATTAATTAAACGGATTTTATCTGTGTTATTTTAAATCTGTTGAGTCAAAGAGAAATTAATGATAATATAATTTATGGTCTTCTATTTTATGTCTGTCATGTCATCTGTCAACTCTGACTGTCTTGAAATAAATAAGCTGGCATACAGAGCGTGTGTAGTAGTGTGTGTTGTGTAATGTTTTATTTATTGAT
>DWOC01000081.1:0-11192 GCA_018250775.1 Helias cama
CTGTGATTGTTTTTGAAAAGTACAAACATTACAACATAAAGTATAGGAACATACAAATTAACGTTTGTACCGCTGAACCTGCACTTGGCGATCGTGGTGGAATAAGGCCTACATCCTTCTCATAACGCGATGAGATCCGACCCTGTAGTGGGTCATTAATGGGTTGCAGGGAGAGATCCCCGATCCCCGATCAAAGCGTCTACTTTTTCCGTGAACACTAAATGTTATTCAGTATTCAGCGAAGTTGTTATGTACGTGTAGTGACATTTTCTAATTAAATTTTTATCCCGGTGTAGATACTCGCGCAGCGAACTAAATATAAATTTTAAAATATATAGGGGTCATAGACAGACGCGTTATTCTTTCAAATTATCCAGAGCGCTTTTAACTTAAAAAAATATTCATGGGATATTTGATAGATGGGATTCATTCTATAAGAACTGCATGATAAAAGTTATTGTTCTACTTATATATATGAACATAGTTCGGCACCTACTGACTGCATTAGTCAAGAAATCCGTAGAAGTGCAACCCATGTAACCCTAACATCCTCTCTAATCTTATAATGCTGGATCACGGCCACTGGACAGTCACATTCATGAAAATCCTTCCAGTTATTTCTACTCAAATATGACAATTTATCTTAGGTAAAGTGACCAGAAAAGATTTTTAAAATATTTACAGTTCTTTTCAATAATTTGTAATACGGCAAAGGCAATAAATTTAAAAGCCTTTTAAGAAAGCATTTCAAGCCTTTTAACATTGCACAAAAAGTACATACGACTACTTATTATGAAACACTCTTCTTGAATCTAATTCGCTCCAACACCTTCTTCTCTACAACCCCCTAATGACCCAAAACTGGGTCGGGTCTCCTCTCAGGATGAGAGGGATGTTGGAATTAGTCCACCACGCTGGCCAAGTGCGTGTTGGTGGACTTCACATGTCTTTGAGAACGTTATGGAGAACTCTCCGACATGCAGGTTGCCTCACGATGTTTTCCTTCACCGTTACAGCAGCTGATATTTATTCTTAAAACGCACATAACGTGCGTTACAGCGTTACAGAACGCAATTGTAATTATGTATTATTGAGACTGAGGCGTACGTATCGTACCGTATGAGTCGTACCGATATGTACGGTGCATTTAAGTTCTGCAGAATTGTATGCTATAAACTCAACTGTTAGTAACTCATAGCAGTTAGTATTGTAATATCAATAGCTTTAACTGCTATGTTATTTCAATATTTACATGTTCCAAATCCTTCCAGGCCAGTTTCTATGTCTCGACCACCTAAATTCTATATGGATGTGTGATATAAATGTTTACTTACCATTGACATTACCGTTTAAGGTGTCATAGCTATCGACACCTTTACCCAAGCGTTTTCCGAAATGTCTAGTGACCGAACTATCATTACTGACTCTGTTGTCGACGTTATCGACGCTGCCGATCCGACTCACAATACTGCTAACACTGCTCTTAACAGCTTCTATCCGATTCTCAATGTTCAGCTCTCTGATATCGACATTATCTAATCCTGTATCTGTACTAGGTATTCGGTTATCCACTTTATCGATTCCATTATCGATACTCGGTATTCGGTTGTCGACGCTATCTGTGGATCGGTTGTTGTTGTGGATATCATTACTTGTGTTGTCTGTTGCGTTATAACCGTTGGCCATCGTTTTTGGCGCTAAGGGCGTGGAGGAGTAGAGGGGGGCGATGGGCCGATCAACATTGGAAGTCGGCGACATGCATAGACTCGCTGAGGATACTGTATTGTCTTCCTCGGATGAGCTGCCGTCTGTAAATATATAATTTGTTATTTCATTTGATAACACAAGTAGCAATAAACGCAAAGCATTGGAAGTGTAAGATATAATCTATTTTCTAAATATTGTATATATACAAACCAAAATACATAAAAACAACAATTTTATTTTTTTACAGACAAACACTAGTTATTGGTTAATTTTGGAACTTGAATCAAAATAAATTAATTTAAAATTATGAAAATTATTGAACCAAGAAACATAACATAAATAACAAATAATCAAAATAAAAATGTGTTTATGATCAGTGTATAGAGTACCACGTTTAAATAAAGCTGCAAAAAAATTATAAAAACAAAAAAATTGTAACATATACAAAAAAAAAATTAAAAAATTCATAAAATCATAACAAACATTGACGATTACAAAAGGAACTACTTAAAAACTAACACAAATAACGTTACGTATAATATACAACTTACATGATAATTCCTTGCTGCATCACAATAGGGTCGAACACAAAGGAACAAAAAAAATATAAAGTCTGAATTGATAACAATGATTTTGGTTTTTAATTAATTTATTTTTTAACTATCCCCAATCGCAGGGGGGGTAGTGTATTGCGGGGGTACCGTACACTTACATTACACATATAAATTCAAAAAAGGAAGTAACATTCCAATCTCTCTAAACAATATATAATATACTTTCACAATAAAATTGTATATTCCGATGGTGGAAAGGTATGTTAAACTACTTTCTTAAAGAAATAATAGTATAGGAAATATTACAACTTAGAAAACACCGAGTGCCTCAAACCAGCTTCGAGCAACTATTAATTAAAGAACTGTATAATGTTTAGTCACCGCGTTTGATTATAAATTGTGATTAAAAGGAACGTAATATAAGAATATTTGTTCAGATACTAATAATTATTACGATAAAATAAAGGTGGTGGACTTTTACTTAAAAAAAAAACGTAAATATATATTTTTTTAAAACTAGCCATTAACAAAATTGTAGTATTTATTTAAACACAAGATACTGTATTTCGTAATAAAAAATAATATATTAATATTCAATTAAAATGAGGTTCTATAAATATTGTTATAAAATAATGAAATACCATTGAAAATAAACAGAAATCGCTGCAAATATTTGACGAATCGTAACATGATTCAACAAATATAATAATCTAACTAATTGAAACTTTCAATTCCACTAAAGTAATTCAGTCAAAAACTTAATATACTAAATTTAAATTATTGCCAAATTGAGAAATAATTTCAATGTACCAATAAGCCCTCACAATCGGCGTATACACCACAATGAAATCGTAACATTACAGTCTATTCGGATTGTACAATCTCAAAAGTCGAAGTACTTAAACACTAGGAAATTATTACTTTAATCGACGATATCGATTTTATTGCACTAACTAGGGAGGCGCGGGCACCTCGTACACCCTATAAGTCTAAAATATTTTTCGCCTAAACGACCACGTTCAGTTTCATAGTAATTGTTTGTAGTTCGACAGTGAAGTGAAGAAGTGACTGAAGTTTTTGATTAAATGTCTTGGACAATGATATCTAATGGCAGCTGAAGTTTTTCAACTCTATACATAAGTTTTACGTGAACAGATAACTTAATTGAGCCGATGAACTGACAAACGTTTCAACAACATTGTAGATACCATATTAGTGAATCACTTCAGTCTATCGAACTAAAATCCTTTACTTTAGACTTCAGACATCACTTGAACACCGCGGCCAGTGGATACAGGATTGTCGACTCTATTGCCAACGAAATAGAATAGGATTAACATTCACTAAACACCCATTTAAGTAACGAACATACAACAGTCACAGTATCACAAGTTCTAAGGATTACGGCAAACAAAGCTCTCCACAGCTCCCAAAGTGTTTTGAATTAAATTAAATCGTACATATTCATCTGCATTCAACGTATTGCTCTATCTACAAATAGTTTTTTAACTACGAGTAAAATTTTTGAAATTAAATTTTATGCTCACTTAAGGCTTCATTCTCTCTATTCTGAGCAAAAGTGACCAACTTCACAGTTATTCATTTGATGCATGTATGATTTAAAATTGAAACGAGAATTTAAACACAATAATAAAATATATATTTGTTGATTTACACCCACACCAGCAACTAATGAGAATTAAATTATCGTATTATTGTATAAAAAACAGAAGATTTTTTTTTACTACTTGGCGTAGATTGGGATGTATCAAATTAAATTAAAAAAAAACACTCAACCATCATCAAATAAAAAGATAAAATAAAAAACCTTTCTGATTTACAAAATTAAAGAATAAGATTGTATGCTGAAATTGTATTGGTAGGAGTAATGTGAACGTGTTTTATTTAACTGACCTACAAGTATAAAGGTATGGATTGCCACTTAAGTGAAGATGACACAAGAGGCTGAATACCTGATGGCAGTCAAGTGTTGAACACTTTACTGGAGACACGTAGGGAGCATTTTCTCACATGTGAAGTATTCTCATGAACTTAATAAGATCACTGATAACGTTAATACTACAGTACAATATTAAATAACTTACTAACGAATATATTTAAAAATTGTTAACACGTAATATCTTTTTATGAAATTCACAAAAAAAAATATTACTTTTAATTAATAGTCCAGTCTTATCTTAAAATAAATTGTAAAATTTCCTAAAATTAAAAAAAAAAAACAAGTAAATGGACCCCAAAATCAAAAATTCAAACATAGATTTTGTCAATTCAATATCATTCGCGTAGTCCAAGTAATTTTCAAAAATTCCATAAACATTAATAAAAATTAGGTTCCGGTTTTAATATATAAAATGATTAAAATTAAAATAGTTTTATATTTGAAAAACTTAAAAAAACCTCGTAAAAAGAATCATTACGTACTATTCTTTTCTGTCATCAATCTTCATGACATCATGTGCATTTATGATTTAAAATTCCATTTTAAAATTATAGTAACATTTTTTCATGTAAACTACGTAAAAATCGTAACAAAACAATGTAAATACAATAAAATCAGTCAACATAACATTTGTATAAGAATGTATAATACTGAAATCCGTATAATACTGAATAAATCTCACTGACAACAGTTAATTTAATAATATAAGACGTCTGACTTCAAGCACTAACTATTGGGCAGCTCTTTGAACTTTGTACGCCGAAAGTTAAATACAAAGTAATACTTAATACAAAATCAACATAAAAACTAAATTTCTTTGGCTCCAAGCAAAATTGAATGCAGAATTCTACATTCAGATTCCTAAACTGTATTATATATCTAAGTATTTGCTATAATGATAGAGGCATAGTTTTACTTAATTAGTTCAGTTTTAGAAATTAGGTAATAGAAAACATATATCAAATTAAAACAATGTCTGAAATAGGTTACAAAATTTGCTGAAGTATTAGACGTAAGGCGGGATTTAAGAAACCGATTAAAATAAGGAATAATGGAGTAAAAATATGCCTCATTTCTAGGACACTCAGAGCAGGAGATATACTAGGGATATAAATTCCTCTGTACTTTAGATTAACAGGAATGTTACAAGCTTATAGGCATAAAAATCTCAAAACGAAACATGCAGTTGTAACAAAAAATTATTATAATATTCATCTATAATAAAGGCTATTCAAAAATGTGTAGAGTTCACTTGGCAAGTTGCATAAATTTG
The DNA here is from genome assembly GCA_018250775.1 of Helias cama. NCBI lineage: Eukaryota > Metazoa > Arthropoda > Insecta > Lepidoptera > Hesperiidae > Helias > Helias cama. The sequence goes on from DWOC01000081.1 coordinate 5,495, forward strand.
GCAAAGTATTCAAATACATAATTATATTACATTGGCTTTTTCTACCTTGTACAATTATGACAATTTTAACTAAATGATGTAACTTATCGACATTAAGGATTACGATTTTAACATAGTTATAATAAATATTTAACAAGAAACGTTACACAACGAAAATAAACAGAAATTAAATTTGTAAACTTCCTTTGTAAAAGACTGAAGATTTTTCAAATATCAAATTAACATGCTATTATTTTAAATTTAAGAAAAACCATTTAAAATATGGCTCTGTTATCACATAACAATGATGATAACAGATGAACCTCAAAGTAAAATCAATTTTGCCTTAAAGATACACCAAAAAAAATATAACATTGTATCATTTAAAAACAAATTAGGATTTAACATATTATTATAATGACCACAAGTAAATTATATCTACTGACGCCGTGGCTTCGATGCTTAATAACAATTAAGAACTATTCCTTACTCACACACATGAACATATCAATGAAGCCTGAATATGAACTATGTTTCAGATTAATCCACAAATTACAGTTAACACTAGTCAATACGACAATCGGGTAAAAATTATGACAATTATTATAGAAATAAATTGAGCAATTGAATTTAATGAGTGCCAAATAATAAAAAAAAACATGACCGCTATAAAACGACAGTGTCCGTGTGCGATTATTAACGAAATTTGAGACCGTAAGAAATATATCTAAAAAAACAAAATCTAAGATATCACCACCCAAAGTAAATCACAGCCTTAACATTTTTGTATGGATAGTTTGACAGGTGTAACTATATAAATTTTAAATTAAAACATTAAGACAAAATTGGCACTAAGTTGGCGCAAAAAGAACGTTATACATTCGGTGGTTAATAAAACGAGTAATTGATTTAAATTGAATATATACTCGATCAATACACATACAACTACATCTAAATACCTTAATAAGCTAAATTTATGAATAAATCATCATTAAATTTACAGGATAGTAAAGGGTCACGCTATCCGGGATTGGCACTATATATTTTATCTAAATATTTAAAGTGACGATGTAAATATTAAATATAATAAGTATCCTAATATTAAATATCGATAACAATTGCGTGTTAGAATTTAAACTTCGAAACGCATAGTGAGTAGCACTCGCATACCGAATAATAATAAACGATCATTCAACAACAAGGGAGCCTACGACGGGGGAACTAATAATGATAATAATTTTATTAAAATTCCATTAATCGTTCTCATCGTCGGAGCAGAGCGGCGGTGGGAGCGTGGAGACGTCGAACTTCTGTTCGGGGCTGTCGCTCGAAGCTTGAGAGTCCACATAATGACTAGAATAGAATCTCTCCACATTGTTCAGACTGAAGCGTTGGTCGAGGTCTCTAGCGTAGTGGTCCTCGTTACCATCTCCCCCCTCCATCATGTCTTGGTCGTACTGCGGATAACATTCCTGCGGTTGGAACATGGCAACTTCCTCGTAATGCTCCGGGTACGGACTGCCCCTGTAAGCTTCGTACTCGTCCTTATCTTGGGGAAGTTCCGTGTCGGAGTATGCCACTGACTCGCCGCGTTCAAATAGGTAACTTCCGGATTTTGACATTTTCGGCGCTCTCTTAATCGTGTCTATGGGATAAGCGTAGTCGTCTGAGTCATCTCTATCGCTGGGTTCGTTGTAAAAGACAGCCCTGGGTTGGTGACCCGAGGATTCTCCTAATGATTTGTCATCAGATTGGCGATATTGAGCTGTAGACTTCTGTTTCTTTAAAGACGACTGACGGCTGCTTTTGTTAGAATATGACATTCTGGGAGGACTGTCCTCCGGAACGTACGGTGGTTCCTGAGTGTCAAGATATGGGTGCCTAAGACGACCTAATCTATCGAACCGAGGAAAACCCATTTCATCCTCGTCAGCGGACGATCCAAAACCTTGGAATTGCACTGGGGCTATGTGAGTCATCGGAAAATTTTGAGATTCATAAGTTGGACTTTTGTATTTGGCGTACTCGGCCTGCTCTTCATCTTCAGAGTAACTGACCGGTTCTTGAATGTCATAGTTTTTGGAATCTGCTTTTGACATTTCGGAAGAACCGGATTCTACTTCCGGTATATAGCTATCTGAACATTCTGAACTCTCCATACGTCTCAAGGAGTCATCAACGGTAAGGAATTTTATACCTTGGTGATGTTTGTCACTTTCTGAAGAACACTGACTCTTTGTTGAGTCTTCTTCCAAGACATCCTGTATTTTTTCCTGTTTCTTACGTGCACCAGTAACCTGTTTCTTGCGTCTAAAAGTCCTCATACGTTCCCTTGGATCTCTTATCACATCTAGGGAGCTGTCAGTGTCATTACCGCTCGGTGGACTCTTTAGTGAAATATTCCTTACAAGCAAAGACTTTTTGACCGGAGCTTTCAGCGGCTGTATCGGAGGAGATTCCGAGCTTAAACTGCTAGAATAATATGGAGAACATCTTGAGAGAGGAGTCTTCCCAGATCTATCTACGGCTTTCTTTTCTGGAAACTCCCTATGTACTGACGGTATCTCTGGTACAGCTATCATAGGCAGATCTGCTGAACTAAGGTAATGCTCGTGGAAGGACCAACTTTTAGGTTTACTTCGATATTGCTGCGACGTTTTATATTCCTTAATTTGATTTTTTGAAAGAGTTTTATCGTCGTAGCTAGCGTGTTTTGCCAAGGGTTTATAGTCTGATCTTATAAACTGACTACTGCTACTTTCCTCGCGAATTATGTTAGAAAATTCTTGGCTCTGATACCGTTCACTGTGTTTTTCTTCTTGACTATAAAGCTGAGATGGGACTTCAATATCTATTTCAGGCTGTGGTCCGACAACGTAATGTTTGTACCCACTGTCCTCACTTTGAGCACGTGTTGCCGGCCTCGAGTATCTATGAGTTTGTTCCTCATAACTAAGACTTTTAGGAGGTACTTTTGTATATCGCTCGTGCGTGGCATCGTGTGCGGGAAAACCTTTTAGCCTTTGGTCAAATCGCAACACACCGTTCGTATGCTTTTGTAAACTGCTTAACGAACTGGAACTAGATTTATCTGATTTGTCACTATAGCTGATCGACGACGATTTATCGGTCTTGCTCACGTACGACGCAGTTAATCTTAATACAGGTTCTATTGTCTCATGTTGATGCTCTTCGATAGGTGGCGATAACTGAGCTTCAACAGGAACTTCGTCTTGTTTCTCCTCTACCGATGGAACTACTTCCTTTACTACAGTATCATCTGATTTAGGATCATCTACTTCTTGTTGATCCTCACGGGCTGTAGCAACTAGAGTGTGACTATTACTGGCACTCTTTGTACCGGAACTGCTGTCGATACCCTTCCTTGATATAGTTGTTTCAGAGCTGCATAGTTTATCATATTTTATATTTTCTGAGCTTTTATCAAGGCTACTGCTTTTCGAACTGGCTTCTGTTTGTGAGCCGATTTTTGGTTTAGGTTCTGATTTTTTACCTGTATGAGAAACAGAGTAAATTTTTGCAGTAGCATTTTCTGACTTTTCACTTTTGGGTACAGAAACTGCAGATATACTTTCTGAAGCCGAGAGATTTGCGTATTGGCGGACGGTGTTGGTACCGGTGGACCATTCAGATATGCTTAGACAAATTGATGTGTCCTCGGAATGTGAGCTGTGGGTACATTTTTTCTGTGGGACACCTATTTTCACTGTTCCATCCAAATCCGTTCCGAATGAACTCGTTTCTTCCTCAGAATGGCTACTGTGACTACATCTTTTACAAGTTCCCGTGCTGCCAATACTAAGCTTGGTTACTGCCCTAACAGTATCTTCTGCATTCGTCTGAGATAAAAGATCGTCTATAGAAGTATCTGAATTGTTTGATCCACAGGAAAATTTCTGAGTTCCGAGTTGAGAGAACCCTTTATCGAAGTCTGGTGATAAAGATTTACTATCTCCGCCAAAGACATCATCCGTGTATAAATGATCGTCTTCGAATATCGGACTATGGTTGGTTGGCGATTTTTGGGGCTGGCTTATAATTACTTTTTCTTCTATGTTACTTTTAACAGCAAAAGATTTACTTTCTGCGCGCGAACAACAAGCACCCATATCTCCCATTAAACAAGAAGCTTTGCTTATGGTCCCACTTAAGCATGACTTATCATAATTAGGCACGACGCCTTTATTAAGGCACGTGAATTCATCGTGCTTTTCTAAAGGTTCTACCATATATCCTGATTGGTCATAAGGTATAATTTTAGGATTCTTTTGTGCCGCTTCCACGATTTCTTCATTGCTTTTTTCAGACTTAGAATCTGGAACATCTTTTTCTAGGTCATCGTCGTTATTTAAAGTGTCGCTATCGTCATCAGAACCAATATGGCCTTTCGAACTCTCGGATTGTATAGTTACTTTCATAGCTTGTTCTGGTTCGTTGCTCATGTAGTAAATATGTACTTTTTCCACAATTGGAGTCTCTAAAAGACTTGATGGCAGTGACGGCCACTCTTCAAAATCACTAGACTTTTGTCTAGTAATTTCCGGAATATCTTTTGGAGCAGCTTGTGGCGGTAATTCCGGCAAGGGCCAGTCTTCAGAATCTTGACTCCCACTAGATTGCTTTGATGGTAACTTCAAAGGACTAACTCTAGCGGAGCTCTCATTTGTTTTTTTGTTCTCCTCTGTTTTCTTGCTAATTCTTTCAGCTTCTTTTTTAGATTCTGAATACATTTCACTAATTTTAGTCTGATCTATTGGAATATCAGGCATCTCAGCTGAAGTCCTTCTATCGGTATCAGATATGTAAGCAACGTTAGCATTGCTCGGCGGATCTGAGCTAAGACTTGCCTGATGGTCACTTGAATTCAATGATTCTTCATTGATGCTTTCGGACCGCGAGCAAGCTTTCGTGGAATCTTCGTCTGCACTTGTTTTCTCTGAGGCCGTGCTTCTCTCTGATATTCTTGACAGCGTCCTTCCAAAGTTTTGACCGTACCCAATAACAACATCAGGAGCAGAAGACGAGGTTGCCGGATACAGGAAATTAACGGGAAAGTCATTAAGGTCATCTGTAAAATCAGCTTCAGTAGAATCTTTTGATGTATTTGATGACAAGGGAGGATTTTTAGAGAAAGTCTGGAAATCATCTAAAAGTCTCTGGTTGCTAAACTCAAATGCATCTTTGCTGACGTTAAGGCTTTCGTAGCCTTCATGATCTTGGGGTATCCATGCTTCTTCTATACTTGTACTATTTTCGCTGCCAGAAGCGCCAAAGAACGGTCGCCAAGTCGGTTTTAACTCCTCCCCTCGTCTATAAGCCTCACCTAAGGAGCCTGATGTGGATTCTGTGGTTTCAAACGATCCTCTTGATTCGACACTTAACGATCCTCGTGAATCCATACTAGACTTAGAAGAACTCTTCTGCTCGTCGAGACGTCCTTTTCTCCTTGAAGAGGAATCGTCAACACTTAAAGAACCTTTAGAAGGAGTTGTAGTAGTTGTAGTGTCCATGCTCGACTTAGATGAGCTCTTTTGATCGGTATCTTTTAGAGCTCTCTTTTTCATTAGCTCTCTTTCAAATGACGACGTTATAACATTGCCGTCATCATCAAAATCGATAGTGGTATTTTGATCTTCTTGAGATATAGTAATAGCAATTTTGGTTTTCTTTACAGTTTTTTGAAGTTCTTTCTTTATGT
>DWOC01000082.1:0-11171 GCA_018250775.1 Helias cama
CGACGCTCGTCCTAGCTAACCGGGTTGCTGTGTTGATAGGCGGCCGGCATACAAAATGTGTAGCATTCGTTGATAAGGGCGCCGGGCGGGGCCAAGCGACGTACGATAACTGCTTGACATCACATCTTGTAACGGAACCAATTTAATCTTCACGTTACACAAGCTGTCTGGCCTAGAAAGTTTACACGAGCGTCGCGTAAGGTAAAGTATTAGAATCGTGCACTTCTAGGATTGATAACGTTTACAAGGTTTTTTTTGTTTTATTGCCAAGGGCAGCCTGTACTCAAATCGAGCTTTACTTTAACGTGTCTCCTAGGAAAGCAAGGCGATGACAGAAAGCATCCAGGTCTTGTTTTTTAACGTTATCCTTAAACTACTATGTTCAGAATTCACATTTTATCTTTAAACTATACATATTTAAAGAACAAATGAAGATCTCATTTTTAAACATGCCAGTTTAAACTTTACAAAAACTATTATTATGCGAAATCGATTATTAGTAGTAGTAATCGAGTATAACATTCAAGGATATATATATCAACACAATTTTCAAAACAACACAAAAACCATCAAAGTGCCGTCAAAAACTACATTCACCAAAGAAAGCCCATATTCCATTACGTGGAACACAAGATCGACGAAATAACAAGTCAGCACGAAACTCAACAACAAACGTTTTCGTCGCAAAGCAAGCGGCAACTAGTGAGGAAGAAAAAGAAAAAAAAAACACATCCAATACTATTTCGCAACGAAAACAGCATAGAATACAGAAACTGCGAGCGGACACGGTTGCACTGTTCGACCAAAATAAAATTCTAAAGGTGTTGACACGGATGCAACAGTTTATTTTGCGATTTCACAATGAGGGAGAGCGCATGACCTATTAAAAATAATTTTAAAAAGTACATACTGCAAATAGTAACGTTCTGGTGTTGTTTTTAGAAACACTGTGAAAGCATACCGGCGTCTTTTACATTTTTATTAGTTGATGCAACCGTTTTTATAATTCTATTGCTGGGCTCGGGTCTCTTTCCATAATAGGAGGATTGGGGCAGACACTTGATGGAAATATTTTGTGACTAATATTATCTATGCGTCAGAAAAAGTTTCATTCGCCTCACCTTATAAATGCGTTATCAACTAGAATGTTAAGAATCCCTTTTATCTGTGAGTGTACGAAGTATTTCGCACATAATTTAATAAAAACATACTTTCGAAAAGCCTATCGTCAACATTTTTATATTTGTATGTGTGCTCTGTAGTGTAACTTTTGCTTGCACTGCGATACAAGCATTTTACTTATATTCTCTATAATAAATTCAGTGTACAAACAGCACTCGTGGAGTTTAGTTATTTTCGTCACACCTAACTCCATCCCTATAAATGTACGTGGACTAACGGTCCCTACATTTTCTTTTGGTCCTTCGAATAGAACCAGTGATAACAGTCACATCCTGTGCATACAGCACATTTTAGTTCATATTTTTTTGGACATAGTTAACACGTGGCAAACAGTCACATTTCGGTAACACGTGACTTATTGTTCAGTGAAACGTGGAACATTAGTGTGGACCTTTAGAGTTTGTGACCTGTGGACTTGGATTTCTGCACTGTGAGCTAGCGTTAGCCCTGGTGTGACCACTACGCACGCTTCCGGAGCTTCCGAGACCCGACCGTAAGACGCCCGATCGAACCCTCCAAGTAAGATCTTTCCATTTAATTTGCTACCATGGATACGTTACTCCGTCGCCAGGCTGAAATTCTTGAGGCCATCAAACAAGTCGAGCGTAATTTTAAGAAAGATCCGAGTAACCGCAAGTCGCGTCAGTACTTGGACGCCAGGCTCGAGACCGTCGACAAACTATGGTCCGAGTTTAACACGAATGATAGCAAATTAGAGGCGTTTAGGGATGGTTCTGCTTATTTCGAGGAAGGTCAATATGACCAAGCGAAACAATATTATAATAGCGTTCGCTTCATGATAGCGTCACACCAGCCTTATCCACCCGCGGACAAACCGGTCTTGAGTAGTCACGAAACCGCCGAAAGGATCACGGCAGGAGTTAGCACTCCAGGCGACGCGATCGTTCGCGCCGGGACGCCCAGCCCGCCGTCCGAGCCGTCTCGCGCGTCCTCCACGTCGGTGTCGCGCGAGTCTAACCAACAGACCTCTCCCGCACCCGTACCACAGTCTGAGCCTATTGAATTGTTGTCGGAACAGCAAACCAATTTTAGAGCTCTATCGAGACAAATAAAAAGTATGGACTTAGATGCCATGACGGATAAGTGGGAGCTGGAAGATGAGCTTCGCAACTTGCAAACGCGTTGGGATGCCATTGACAGATTACATCTTAGAATTGATAATATTTATCAGGGTTCCAATCTCCAGTATGATGGTGAATTTAGCTATTATGAATCAATGTACAAAAATTTAAGAAGGTCAATTAATAAAAAATTGTCATCCACTTCCCGTCTTCAGCAATCAACCCCTAAAATTGACATCCCAGTTTTTACAGGTAAATATGTTCAGTGGCCTACTTTCTTTGATTTATTTTATGAAACTATTCACAACAATAATTATTTAACGAAATGTCAAAAAATGCAACATCTTAAGGGAAAGTTGAAGGGGGAAGCGGAGAGATTAATCCAACATCTTAACATTTCCGCGGATAATTATGATACCGCGTGGGAGTTGTTGACCCGTAGGTACAATAATACCCAACTGCTTTTCACTAAAAACATAGAGACATTTTTAAATCAACCTAATGTTCAAAGGCAAACAGCCTACGAAGTTAAACGTCTCTATGACACTAGCATGGAATGCATACATGCAATACAGAATTTAGGGGTCGATATTTCCTCATGGGACCCTATATTAGTTCATTTGATTTGTAAAAAATTAGATTCCGTTACTTATAATGACTACAAAGAGGCCCGTAAGTCACCACGTGACTTGCCCTCACTTAACGAGCTTATGAACTTTTTAGAGAGCAAGTTTACGGCCCTTGAAGAGTTTAGCAAAAAAGATTTATCTCCTATTTACAAATTTAAAAATTCAAATACATCTCAATCATCTTATAACAAATCGAATAATATTAATCAGTTTCGTACTTCGAATCACAATGGAAGGTTCCAAACCAATGCAACTCGTTTTTGGGATTGTCCATTTTGCAAACAAAAACATGTATTATTTAAATGTAATAAATTTTCAAAGTTAAGACCGGATGCGAAATTAAAAACAATTCAGAAATTAGATATCTGTGTCAATTGTTTGTTCAGTCATGAGGGCAATGCATGCAATTCCACAAAGCGGTGTAGAACTTGTCAAGGTAAACATAATTCCATATTGCACGAATCGTTTGCGTCGCAGTCCGTTCCCCCCTCTCTACCCGCTGCCGCTAGTAACCATGCGCATGAGTCCACCTTGGAGCCTGCAGTGCCCAAGGTGTTACCTTCTTTTGGTGAAAGAATGAATCGTTCTGTGGCCTCACAGTCCCAGCAGTGGCAAGATTCGACATCAAAACAACATAACGTTAACTACGTCACTAATGAAGATGAGGAGATTCTTCTCACTACGTTATTAGTAAAAGTAAAAGCGGCAGACGGGTCATACATTACATTGAAGGCCTTACTTGATCAGGGCTCTCAAATATCGCTTATATCTGAAAACGCGGTACAGATGCTAGGCTTACCGAGATCTCGTTACCATGCCTCTGTTTCTGGTATTGGTTATGGTGCTAAACAAAGTAAAGGAGTAGTTAACCTCTCTTGTCTTTCTATATACGAGGATTATGTTTTTGAAACACAAGCCCTAATCATAAACCACGTAATTAATCACTTACCTAACATCTCCTTTGCTAAACAGGCCTGGGAGCATCTTCAGCATATTCAGCTGGCAGACCCGGATTACAATATCTCACATCCCATAGATTTATTATTAGATGCTAGCGTTTATTCAGAAATATTAATGAGTGGCCTAATTAAGGGCCCCAGCAAAGCGCCCATCGCCCAACAAACAAGGCTGGGTTGGATTTTATCAGGAAATGTGAAAACTTTTAATTGTAGTGTTGTTATTAATAATTTATCTGAAATATCGGATTACTGGGAACTTGAGGAGGTAAACGAGTCTGCCACTGAAATGACGGAGGATGAAAAATTTTGTGAAACCCTTTACCAAAATACAACTAAACGCTTAACTAGCGGTAGGTACGAGGTAGCGCTTCCTATGAAGCCTAATTTCGAACAAAAATTGGGTGATTCAAAAAACAAAGCTATCGCTCAATTCATAACTTTGGAAAGAAAATTAGCTAAAAATGAGCAATTTTCTCAAAGTTACAAACAGTTTTTAAACGAGTATTTGTCTCTCGGTCATATGAAACCTGTTGATAACAGTCAATCAGGATTATCATGTTACCTTCCCCACCACGGAGTTATAAAAGCTGACTCAACTACAACTAAGATGAGGACCGTTTTTAACGCTTCATCGAAAACTTCATCAGGTAACAGCCTGAATGATTTGATGGAGCGGGGCCCAAATTTGCAAAAGGACCTGCATAGCCTTATTCTAATTTGGCGCCAGCATAAATATGTCATTACTGCGGACATCGAAAAAATGTTTCGACAGATCTGCGTAAACGAGTCAGCTCAGCATTTACAACGTATTGTGTGGAGGGAGTCCCGAGGAGACCCGTTGGCAGAGTATCAGCTTACTACTGTCACTTACGGTACAAAGGCCGCCCCATATCTTGCCATGCGTACATTAAAGCAACTCGCAGATGATGATGCGCAAAAATATCCCTTAGCCGCTGCCGCCTTGAAGAATTCGTTTTATATGGACGATCTTTTAGAAGGGTGCAGCTCTCTTGAAAAAGCTAAGGAACTTCAAAAACAACTGATCGATATTTTGCAAGGGGCTGGCATGAAAATTCGTAAGTGGAGTAGTAATGATCCTGCACTTATTCAAAGCCTATCATCGGAAGACGTGGATTCCTCGTTAGACTTCAGGTGCGCTGAGTCGAGGAAAACGCTTGGCTTACGATGGAATCCAAAAACAGACTCATTTTCATTTAAAAATATTTTTGAAGGTTTTAATGATGAGAAAATTCTTACTAAACGACAATTGCTCTCTAACATTTCAAAAGTTTTTGATCCCGTGGGATGGCTCGCCCCACTAACCATCAGGGCTAAACTTTTATTTCAAAAAACCTGGTCAGAGGACTGCATGTCGTGGGATCAAGAACTGCCATCTTATTTAATAGAAGAGTGGCAACAGTTAAAACGAGACCTCCAAAATATTGAAATATTTAAAATACCAAGATATTTTGGAGACCACGATAAATTAAACATATATGCCTTCTGCGACAGTTCAGAAAAGGCTTACGCTAGTTCCATTTATGTAGGCACTAGAAATGATAAGGGTGAGTATACAACAGTGTTACTTACCGCCAAAACCAAGTTAGCGCCAATTAAAAATAAATTGACACTACCTAGACTTGAACTTTGTAGTGCTTTACTGTTATCACGCCTAATGACAAAGGTCATAGAGGCGCTGCAAAATAAAATTGATAAAATATATGCTTTTACAGACAGCATGATAGTTCTTGGCTGGATCCACGGAGACATTAACAGATGGAAGCAATTCGTGGCTACCAGAGTCAAGAAAATTACTGACGTCATTCCTCCGTTATGCTGGCACCACGTAGAATCAAGGCAAAATTCTGCAGATTGTGCTACAAGAGGAATAACCGCTCCTCAGCTAAAAGAGCATTCCTTGTGGTGGGAGGGTCCTGAATGGCTTGGAAAATACGATGCTAAAGACATACATAGCGCCTGTTACCCTCCTCCCGATATTGAAGTCAAAGGCAACCCCTCGAACTTCAATGTGAACATAGCCTTAGCTGAAAACAATACTTTTATTTTACAATTAATAAACGAATGTAGTTCGCTGAGACGTGCGGCCATCAACCTCGGCTGGTTATCACGTTTCATAGCGTGGTTGCGCAATACACAAAGTACATCGCGCCTTAGCTACCTAACTTCCTCAGAAATGCAACGTTCTTATGATGTTATTATAAGAACTGTGCAAAAATATGAATTTGAAGAGGATTATCAGCGTATAATTAATAATAAAAATGTTCGCCAAAACAGTAAATTAGCAAGCCTTTGTCCCTACATAGATAACAGGGATGGACTCATGCGTGTCCAGGGAAGGCTTAACAATTCTCTATTGAGTCAAACAGCGAAACACCCGATTATATTACCGAGTCACAGCCGTCTAACGAATCTAATTATATCTGAAGCACATACACTAACGCTCCATGGTGGTCCCCGTCTAACTCTTGCCTTTATTCGGGAGAAATATTGGATCATTAGTGGGCTGCGTACCGTTAAGAGAGAGTTGAGGAAATGCGTAAAATGTAAACGTTTTAGCGAACAGAAGTCACAACAATTAATGGCTGACCTGCCGCAGCCCAGAGTCACCCCGTCACGCCCCTTTACGCACACTGGTGTAGATTTTACGGGTCATTTTGACATCAAAATTAACAAAGGTCGCGGGGTCAAGACGTCTAAGGGCTACGTCGCAGTTTTTGTCTGCCTTTCTACTAAGGCGGTTCACTTAGAACTGGTTTCTGATCTCAGTACTCCAGGGTTTTTAGCTGCGTTTAGAAGGTTCTGTGCTCGACGTGGCTGCCCTCACAGGGTTTACAGCGACAACGGAACCAACTTTGTAGGCGCTAACAGGTTGCTTAAGAAGGAGTACGAGCAGATCTTACAAACAATAAATCAGGATTTCTTTCGAGACATCAATACTTATAACATTGATTGGGTATTTAACGCACCAGGGAACCCAGAAGCTGGCGGGTTGTGGGAAGGAGCTGTTAAACGCATGAAGTACCACCTGAAAAGAGTGGTTGGTGAGCAAAAGCTCACCTACGAGGAATTTATCACCATCCTTCATCAGGTAGAAGCCTGTCTCAACTCTCGTCCGCTCGTTTGTTTAACAGAAAACCCTGAGGATGAATATCTGACGCCTGGACATTTTTTGGTCGGCGGGTCTTTACTTTCCCGGCCACAGACCGACTCCGAACATATTAGTTTGACCACTAGGTGGAAAATGTTACAATCTATGAACAAACAGTTCTGGAGGAGGTGGTCTGCCGAATACTTACAGGAGTTGCAGTCTCGCTCTAAGTGGCGAAAAACTTCTAAAAATCTCGAAATAGACGACATTGTCGTTATTAAAGAAGATAATCTGCCTCCTGGTAAGTGGGCTCTGGGGAGGATTGTTGAAACTCACCCCGGCAAGGACGGCCATGTTCGGGTCGTGTCAATCAAAACTAAAAATGGCGTTATAAAAAGACCAATCATTAAGCTTGTTCCTCTACCTGTAAAAGAGGAAAGTAAAGAAGTGATGACGTCACTTGACGTCCAAAACATACCTTGTGACGTCACTCCTGTGTCACAGAAGGCGCAGCGTCCAGTGCGCATAGCCAAACGAACCCGTTTTTGTAATTTTATATTTACACTTTTTATGCTATTTCTTTTTATTATACCTTCTATACATGGATTTTACAATATTTCTTATTTTGATAACAATCAAAGCATTTACTTTCATAAAATTAAAGATATGAGTCTTATTCGCGACGAATGGAAATTAGTTGTGTTTTATAATATGTCTACCTATTGGACAAGCCTTAAGAATGTAAACAAATATGTTAGTCATATACATAATAACACGCGCGATTTAGAGTTATCACCACAATATAAAGGTATCCAATTCCAACTAGAGCACGAGTTATCAGAAATTAATCACTACAACGATATCCTTATGGTTCACAATAAAAATCGTAGACTAAAAAGAGGCTTGGTAAACGGTGTTGGTTATTTAGCAAACAGCTTATTTGGTGTGCTGGATGATAGGTTTTTAAAACAGTATGAGAAAGACGTAGAAAAAATTGAGATGAACGAAAATCATTTACGACTCTTGCTTAAGAACCAGACTAGTGTTATAGAAGCGCAGTCTAATATTTTACATAGGAACGAAAATATAATGAACAAGCAGTTCGGTATTATTCAGGATCATATTAAAAATATGTCATTATCTTTGAACCGTATTCAGTCAGAGGATAGAAATGAATTGTATATTTTATCTTCTTTATTATCTGCTCAAATAATTATATCCAATATTAAGAGTATTCAACAAGATTTGATTAACACTGTAACCGATATTTGGCAAGGTCATATGGATCCTCATATTTTACCTCCTAAGCAATTTGAAGAACAGCTTAATATGATATCTGGTCACATTCCAAGTGACTTATCTCTTCCTGCAAATCAGAGTGATATTCAAAGTTTGTATAAATTGCTTAAAATTAACACTAAAGTAGGGACTAGATTTTTAATTATTGAAGTAAGAATACCATTAGTTAGAAAGGAACCATATGAGGTTGACCAGATATACAATTTACCAGTAAATAACTATGTAATGGAAACCCTGACTCCATATTTGGCATTTAACTTGGAAAAGGATTTACTTATGTTATTAACAGAGAAAGAAATAACATCTTGCATACATGTATCTTCAGAAAAAATATTATGTTTCTATGACAAACAGATTATTTTTACAGTGTTAAAATAACACAGTATATTTGTGACATACGTATAAATAACAAAACTATATGCAGTGCGAAACAAACGCGGTGCGAGGAGCAGTGGATTAAATTACAGAGCTCTGATAACAGGTGGCTGTTTTCTTGCTGTCTTAAATGCTCGCTACGCATGTTTTGTCCTGATAGCGTACAGCTGATCACCGTGACCGGTAATGGACTGATTCATATAGGTCAAGGTTGTGTGTTAAAGGGGGAGTCCTTTTCACTTTATGGACACAAGAACTTCTTCAGCGAGATCGAGGTTGGAAGTAGCCTACCAGTCGGTCCGAGTACATCGATTCTGAACGATATCGTGAACTCAACCTTGCCCGAGTCATTTATCTCAGAGAATCACGAAGACACTTGGCGAGACCTACAGAGACGCATTGAAGATATTAAGTCGCAATCTGATGGGGCGCTAAGTGTGCATGACATCCATCAATATTCTGTGTTATACGGTATAATAGCGATACTAGGTCTGTTGGCATGCTTCTGTTTCGTGCTGCGATGGCGCAAGATCAGATGCGGGTGGCACGTTGGTGCGGCGCCAGCAGCTATGCCGGTCGTGTTCCGGGCGCGGGCAGCCCCGCACGCTCAACAGGAGGCTTCGCGTGCGGCTCAAACTGAGATACGTACCTCAACACTCACTATAGATAAGGCTACTCTTACATCGCCGACGGCTGCTCCGCGTTTAGTGAGGCTCGACATTCCAAACGTTAGTGATAGTGAATAGTGAAAAAATAAAAGTGAGAATTTGTGCAGTGTGTAGTGATAGAACCTAACGGGACGGATCTTGTTTCATTTAAAAATTTCTTACTTTAATCATTTTAATTTTATACATACGAAAGGCATTTCGATTTTCATTATATTTAGTGGTATTTGCCGGTCGGGTTTATTTAACAATCTTACATAATGTTTCTCTTTTTAGAGTGCGCAGGATGTACGAAGTATTTCGCACATAATTTAATAAAAACATACTTTCGAAAAGCCTATCGTCAACATTTTTATATTTGTATGTGTGCTCTGTAGTGTAACTTTTGCTTGCACTGCGATACAAGCATTTTACTTATATTCTCTATAATAAATTCAGTGTACAAACAGCACTCGTGGAGTTTAGTTATTTTCGACACACCTAACTCCATCCCTATAAATGTACGTGGACTAACGGTCCCTACATAATATTTTTGTGTTCCATAGTTCATTTATCCACGAATCATGGTGAGTGTAATATTTTTAGGGATGGAGAGGCAGGAACCAAAGCAGAAACAGGAGCCAAAATAATGAAAGGGCAACGTAGGTATATCCAAAGCCAGGTCTACGCAAGTTATTGCAAACAAAGAAAGCACAATGTGAGCGCGGCAGCGCGCGTCTGATATTAATATTCCCTCTCCGGCAGTTGTCGTAAACTCTGATCCCCGGAGCTGCTCGTAATTTTTTAATCATCAAGACTTTACACTTTGCGCTTTACTTAATATTTTTCCGCTTGTTTGATTAAAAAACCAAAGAATATGCATATCACGCAATGATCTTCTTTTTATAATGTAACAGAAAAGTCCCAGAAATTGCGTCATTATGATATCATATGTCATCACGAAGTTTATGGTGACGGTGGAAGATTTTTGATGTCATTGTGATTTAGATTTAAAATATTGAAACATGAAACGTTAGTTGTAAGCGAAACTGCACAACCTATGTTCGCTTGCACCGGTGCGTTCCACTGGAGATCCCGGCGCGACATATTGAGGAAGATCACATCAAATCTAGTCAAGGAAAACAACATCGGGTAATATCCCATCACAAAAAGGTATTCCTTTGTTTGGGATATATGCTAGCGTATTCATCAATATATTCAAACGCTTGTTTTGAAATTAATTTTACGAAAATACTTATATTTACAATGAAAATCATGACATGTTAAGAGGATATAAACTGTGTCTATCAAAGTAATTAAAAAATAAATCCGTGTCAACAGACAGTATAAAATTAGTGTTATTCTTGCTTTCCAGGAATTTGCGACCCTCACGAAGGAGCTGAACCAGGCGAGGGAGCAGCTCCTAGAACGAGAAGAGGAGATCTCGGAGCTCAAAGCAGAAAGGAACAACACAAGGGTGAGTGGATTAGTTCAACCGTATTGATTTACAATGCGTAACGTGGTAAAAAAACATACGCGTACTTATGTTTAAGTTATAAACGGACAGAGCGCAAATAAAATACGTAAAAAGCGTATACGTATTCTCAAAGTAAAAGAAACTAAATTGCCTTGAAATTTTTAATCACATCATTATTTTACAATCATCATCACAATCAGAATAGTCGAATCAATTAAAGATAATTAATCAAGTTTAACAATGATCCATAAGAGTATAATTATTACGCATGGATTTACTGTTTTACCCAATTATTAATACAGCTTATGAAAACAAGTACAGTTAATACACTAGTTATAAAAATGGGAGATTCTGCTTAAAATGTTTCTTTACGGTGGTGTTAATGTTCTTCGAAAATTGCATAAGAACTCTCCTT
>DWOC01000083.1:0-11121 GCA_018250775.1 Helias cama
ACTCCGCCCGGTCCTGAGCCTGCTGAATCCAGCGGTTACCCGCTGTCTTCCTCAGGTCGTCAGTCCACCTAGTCGGATTGCGGCCTGTGCTCCTTTTGCCTAAAATTTCTTGATCATCTATAATTCTCAATTTTTATTCATACGGATGTACGTATGAAGTGTACAGTTGATGAAGGTCGGGTAAACAATTCAAAAGAATATGGTCCATCCGCTTTAAGGTCTCAGACTAATAATGTAGACCGGGAGAAAACAGCGAGCGGAAAAAACTTCCGTAACTCTTTAAAAAAGATTTATTATTGAAATGCAGTATGGTATTTGCCTGATAAAGATCATACGTGACGTGTCATCATCATTATTAAATATCTGACGCCTGGGTGTGGGACTGAAATCGACGTCATAATGATTTTGGCTAACCGCTGACTATGCCTGGCCTAACACGTCAGGCGTAGTCAGCGGTTCGTCAGATGGGAACAGCAAAAGAAAAAGCAAAAACAACATACAGCTTTATTTATTTACAGCTTAATTATCATGAAAACAATAAAACTCAAATCTAGATCCTTATCAGATATAGACGTGAATAAAGTAGATTACAATCCCGATTAATGATCGATAGTTATCTGATTGTATGATGTTGCCGATTCCAGATTGCCGCGTCAGCCTTGCCGATAACACCCGAACTGAACGAAGAAATGATACGAAGCACTACTCCTGAAGTCACCCACAAAACCCCAGAAGTTGTTACTGGTAAATATCTTTATTTCATGTCTAGTTTACGACCTAAGAATTTAAAGAAGATAGCGGGATCCCAGAAGAGGCCTAATTCCCTTTCTATTTGTTCCCTTGTTTTATCGTGTTATCATCGCTGTGTGACGGAAGTACCTTGAAACAAGCATGTAATCAAGGAATGAATATCCCTGTAGGTCTACATAATTTTATCAAAAGATAATATTAACTTTCCTATTTTCTTTTTCCAGAATCATTCTCTTCATCGACAACTACGAAGCATCATATGATAGTAAAAGAGCAGCACCAACAGCTGAATAAGGAGCTCAACAAAGTTCTGGAAACTCCTAGCGATACTAAACTTAAGTCCTCTTCTTTGCCACCTGGGTTAGCTCTCAGCCACCTCGTAGGCCAATCGCCAGCCAAACTGAGCATCGCAGAATCCAACACACCACGGTCTTCAATCAAAAGAAGCAAATCCAGCACCCAAGACCAATCCATAAGGGAGAGCTCGCCAAAAATACAATCCAGTTCCACAGAAGGCCATATTCATTCCTACCATTCAGAGGAACGTATGAGCAAGTATCGCATGGAGAAGAAACAAGCCGAAGAGTCTTGCCTTGAGAAGAAATCTAAGTCAGAAAAGAAAATGGAGAATGAAGTCATACGATCTTCGAAGAAAGAGGAATCGTTTTTCAGTAGACTGCTTTTGAGGAAGAGTGGGAAGAAATCGAAAAAGGACCAGACTGACGGGGAAGGCCAGCAAGATGTTAAAAAGTCCAAGACGGACAAATCCGCAGCCCAATACAAACCGGTGGACACTGAAAGAAGTGGAGCTTATTATAATGAACAATCATACAAACCGATTCCCGCTGAACGTACACACAAATCTGCTGGTCAGAAAGCATTCGCTAATCAAATGCACAAAAGGTTAGATAACAAAGGTGCGTATGTCCAAGACAGTGCTTACAAAGATGTTTACAACGCAGCCAAAGTTGTGGGAGATGAATACAATATAACTGATCTCAAAATTGCTGAAGAAACCGACAAGCTATTGAATTTAGAAATGAAGAACAGATTTAGCAGGCGAGAAGAGTTTAGTGAGAAAGTTGAAAGGTCTAAACGAACGTCTTCTAAGGAAGCTATTGATGAAAATAAGAGAGAATCATTTAACTTGCATCATGATAAGTCTAAAAGACCTGCGTCTGTTCAAAGATTGATTGAACCTTATTCGTCTAAAGCATTTATTATGAACGAATTGGCAAGTAGGGCTCAGGAAGAAAGCTTGTCCCCCACCCTTGAAATTTCGGACGAAGATCCTACAGGGGCGATGCCTATTAAGAGTCGACATCAAAATGACTTCGTTTTCCATAGTGGAAGCATGCCTAAAAACATACCGTATTTCAACCCAAGTATAATGGTTTCCACTTCACCGCCGAAGAATTTGGCTTATCACAGCTCTGAAAATGTTAAACATACGAACAAATCTTCGGAACACATTTATGAATATCGCGAAAAACAAGTGGAGTGTCAGCGCGAGTCGCGGCACATGGCAAAAACGGAAGAATCATATGTTACGTCTGGATTAAGGTCTCTTGGAGATGAGTACGTAGAAACGAGGAGCAGCATTGGAAAGTCGCATAGTTTCCGTTACGCTTCGGAGTCTACTTCTATTAGTTCCCAGGAGAATCAAATGCCGAGTCTTCCAGCTATCGTAGGCATATCCGAACCTTTACTAGAGAGTTGGGAGGTTAACTACAGGAGGAATGTTAGCGAGAGGCACGACTACGCTAAAAGATTATCAGCTCGGAACTACAACATTATGCACAATAATTCCGAAATGAATTACGACAGTTTGCCGAGCACAGACAGTAGTTACCTTGACAGCCTTAAAACGGACGTTAACGATGACAGGAAGCTGTTCACAAACAGTATACACATCACAGTGGATGCTCATAAACGTGACAGTGATATTTCGCAAATAGAGGCTAAAATAGATGACATAATCAGTTCCCCTAAGCCGATCATATCCCCAATACTCAAGTCTAGTTCTTTAGATAGTGTTAAGAGTAGTCCTGAAAAGCCTATAGAAGATAGAAGGAAGACTATTTCGGTGGAGAGTGCGCTGAGTCAAAGTGGCAAAAATACACAAAAAGATAAAGTAGACACGGAAACATTTATCTCTGTTACTCATATCAATAAAGAACAGTCTCCCGTTGCGGTTAAAAACAGCGACATTGTCAAAACTAAAAGTGATGAAAAAATACAAAAATCAGGAGTCGCTAAGACCGGAGTTCCCGAGTTTCTGAATATTCAACTGAACAAAGTCGACACAAAGCCTATTACAAATATTGTACTCACAGCTAATGTAACGCCAAAGAAAATAGATAGTCCACAAGCTGATAAAGAGTTGGAAATAGAAAATTTCCAAGTGTCGGAAACAATTTCCTCGCAGGTTAAGAAAGAATCCTGCAAGATTATTGAAAATATAGTCGAAAGCGTTCAGTTGGAAGAGAAAACTACGCAAGTCATATCTAAGCCTACAACTCCTGTCACACCACAGAGTCCAATGACCCCTAAAACTTTCTTTAAGAGAAAAGCAATGAGTGTAGAGCATCAGGATAAACCAGAAAAGCCCAGGACAAATTCGTTAAGTACAGAAGGAAGCACTGAAAAGATATACGATAACATATCTATGGACCAGAAGTCACATTCCAGTTTTGGAAGTAAAAGTTCTATTCAAAGTACCGATAGCAATGAAAATCGCATCCCTGACCGACACGAAGAAGCCGTAGTCTACAGAAAAAAGACAATCATCGGTAAGGAATCGCGGGGTGATAAAAGAAACGATGATGAACCCGAGTTAATGAAAGTATTCGCACGTCGTTCCCTAAAACTGAAAGATTCAGAAGCCGACCATTTGGCACAAGAGATTGCTGAGTCAAAAGCAAATAAAGACGAAGCCGCCGACAACATAGCGGCAACTCGAACTAAGATACTCAAGAACGAGTTCAATGCATCGATTAAATCTCGGGACAGTGACAAGGAGAATGAAGACACGAAAGACGAAAGCGTTGAGAACAAACTCGTGGATATCGCAGCTCGAGTGAGTCAGTTCGGCGTGCCTCACTATCAGCGAAGCGTAAGCATTAACAGTGTATCAACAAAGCGAGAAAGCGCGCCCGTTTACAAAAGCGAGGTGAACAAATACAAAAAAGAAGTTTCAGACTCCACACCGGAGAAGCGACTAAGGAATCGGACATTCCCAGACCCATCCAACGACCGAGAGGACATCAAAAGCTTGACCAAAAGCGAAATGGGGTACAAAGCGGATACGTTATCCAAACGGCCTTGGCAGAGGAAGGACGAGTTCAGACAGTCGATTGAGAAGGACAAGCGGGACAGTGCTGTGATAGAGAAGGACGCAGAGAGCGAAAAGGAGGAAGAGAAGGAGAGGGAGGAAGCGGAGGCGGTGCCGCAATTTAAAGGGATCTTGCAGATGCGTGCGGAGTGGGAGAGACGCGCTAAGCAGGGGATGACCAAATGAATAAAGGTGCTACGTCTAAGGTATATTATTATATTACATTAATCCCTTCCTAAACATAATTAAGCAGACATCTCTGTTCAATATTTTTCTGTCTTTAAATAGTGCTAACATGATATTTTTTCCCTTACATGTTCTGTTGCAAAAACTTTAGTTTTTTGTTTACAAAAGAAACACATAGGCATGGTGGGTACCCGACGTTAAGTGGTTACCGCAACTCTTGCCCAACCTACGTCCAATCGGAAATTAAATGGAAATCTTAACGAAAATATTTAGAGAAAGTGCACGGCGATGTAACTGCCAACTAGCGTCACAAAATCTTTTACAATTTAAATCAACCAATAATAATAGCATATAGCAGTGCATAGCCCCGGTGAGTGAGTAGATCATAAGCGATCGAAAAGTTAAGCAACTATGGGCGCGGTCAGTACCTCGATGGGTGATCGCTAGTGGAGAATTACATGCGCGCAAACGTGCACAGGAGGGCACGTTAAGCCCGAGGTCCCGGCTGTCGGAGACCCCATGGGTGGTTTCAGAACATCCGACACGGGTTGGCCACTAACCCGTATCTCCACCAGTTGGAGCAGCGTGGTGGAGTATGCTTCAAGCTTCCCCTTGTCTGGGGAGAGACCCGTGTCCATCAGTGGGACATGTAAGGGTCGCAGCCAATAATAATAGTTGCAATTGACATATAACAAATATAGGATTGACAATTTATTAAAAGTTTCCTTTACTGTCCATGTAGTGTCTCTTTTGTCGATTAAAGCTCCACCTATAGTTCGTGCACGTTCTCTACATTTGTTTTTTTGACATTTAATTGTTTGGTCTATCACTTAATTTTTTTATTTTAATTTTATTTTAGCTTATTATCAAGACATACATTTTTATGTTGCTTGGTTCTTCTGTGCGTACCATAAATATTTGACAGAAAATGAATATGTCATTCAGTTCCTTTGACTCTTATTTCAGTCTAAAGTGGTACGAAGTTCCTCGGTTTTTTATATTATAAGTAGATGACTTATAATATTAAAAAAATTAAAACTATCTTTTATTTTACAGGAAAATGGAAGATACCGCGCTGTATACAACCGCGTTAAATAGATTATTATTAAATAATGAATAAATGAATTAATAATTATTAATTATAAGCACCAGCGATATACGCAAATACCGTTATGTCATTAGGAGTTTACCTAACGTTGGTTAAGACAATGTATTTTTGAGTGTTATTGAATGATATAGCATATAGTTATATTTTATTAAAGACTACAATATGTATTAAACATTTCAGAACTGTGAATTACAAATTTTATTCCTATAGTTTTTGGGTTGTTTTATTTCTATGCCATGTTCCTATGACTAAGAACAATATTCATATATATAGATACAGCATTCCTTATTTGAAAATGAAGCCAACTTTGATTAGGGCGACGATTGTGTTTGTGTTCGTAAATAATGTGTTTGAAATGAATTTACGTATGAAATACAAGATGAAATATAATTCTTCTATATTTATTATTTGATGTTGCGTTCCTCAAGGAAAGGTAATTAATCTAGTAAATTACAACAAGACAGCCCGGGACGTACTTGCAAAAACTGGCTTGGTTTTAGTGTGTGGGTGAGTGTAAATACACGAACTGGCTTGTTTTTTCTTGTTTCAGTCGACAAGGCGGTAAATTATCTACCCTTCTTTATATGCCTGAGGTACAATACAATAAACACCGAAATGTATGCTTAAATGATACATAAATAAAAGTTTAGTCGCTGTAGCCGAAATCGGCTAATATATAACACACATTATGTGTTGTGATGTTCTAATCAACTGACCTGTATGATATAAACAATACAATATGGATTAATTTTAAAATGTTTTTTACAGGTGCTGCTGGGCACTAACACTGCTATGTCTGGGCCAATGCCCAACATGCCACCAATGCCACGATAGATACCAAATCAGGACAATTCTAAGTAGAATTCACAAATACTATTGATTTAAGACATGTATTGGGGTTCTAAAAATATTATCCTGAATGCTTTAATGTTAGTATAGTTAAATAAATAGGGACATGTCATAAATCTGACTTGGCATACTTTAAAATTTTATCCTGTTCAATGGTCTGACTTATTAAATCAAATATTGTGTATTGTATTTAAGTCACAGATTATAACGGATTGTAATGCATTTATCCAGAAATTTGATGTCATATTTGTAACTTTATGAAAATTCTGAAATAATATATTAATTATGTACCTTATTTTGAATTACTAAAAACACAGTCACTATGTTCACCCATTCCTATGTCATTTTTCTGACGTATTCTCTAATAGTCTTAATGTTAATTCTCCAGGCTCATGTGAATTAGTTGTTTATGATTTTAACGGAATCATTTTGTAGATATTGTTTTGTTAACATCTTATAGAAATAAATACACTGTTTAAAACAAATGAGTTTTATTAAGAATCTATGTCAGATATAACCTACACCAAGTTTGCAATGTTTACAATCGCTTATTGTATTGTTGCCTTATTAAGTTTCGGAAGATTTAATGTATTGCTAAAAATAAGAAGTGTGAACCAATAAAGAAATTATAGAAACAACATTGTATTCCTTCTGTAGAATAGAAATGAGGTGCGGTATGAGAGCTGAAGTATGATATACGTTACACTAAAACGGTTCCTAAAAATGGATTCTAAACATAGAAGTTAAAGCTACGCAATAGGTTTTTAGGACGAATTAACTACTAGGTAAAATTCTCAACGTATGAGAGTTTAGGAAACCCCATAATAGTTATACCCTGAATGTTTTAACCAGTCTATCTACGAAGACAAAATAATTAAATGAGAATATAATTTATACGAAAACAAAATAATTAATTGAGAATATAATTTATATAATATTTAACGGAAGTCGGAAATAAATGCATTTTGAGGAGATATGCATGATAAATAAATTATTCACTCATATGCAGTCGCGCATTACTCTGTAACAGTAGTACATTAAGTTACAGTTATGTAAGACAAGACTGTAAGTACGCAAAATATTTTAACGTATGTATAAAATTACTCGAAAATAAATTATGCAAACCTAAACCTATAGCTATTATTTAAAACATTTGTAAGTAATAGAGTACAATCTATAAGACAGTTTATAAAAGTTTAAAGTGGCTGTACATTCATGATACATTTGTCTTATTGGAGTATCTATTGAGATTTAAAAAATGGAAATGTCGTAATAGTCTGCGACTTGCAAAGAATGTAAAGTTGCTGTTAGTACTGATGTAATGGTTTTGTTTCAATTAAAAACTGTTTAGAAATGGCAAACACAGGGTTGTTACCGTTTGTGCGCGGCGTAGATTTTACTTGTAACGATTTCAGTGTGAGTGTAAAAATAATAATAATCAATTTAACGTTTATATCGCTAACCTCTGTCTGGCCTAAATCAACATCCTATACTTAAAATTTCAGGATGACAAGTTTCCTGATGCTATTCGGCACATGACTGGTCTACAATGGCTTAGGCTAGATAAAACCAACTTATCGGACATCCCAGAGGAACTGGGAAAACTAATGAAATTGGTAATATTGTATTCATATTGTCATTTTATCTGTCTAAAATTATTTCCTTTATCTCTTTTGTAAAGCTGACACGATATTCAACAGGAAAATTTGTCATTGAAGAAAAATAACTTGGAGAAATTATTTGGGGAGTTGACTGAGCTGAAATGTTTGCGATCTCTCAATGTGAGGCACAACAAAGTAAAGAGTTCAGGTATCCCGGCAGAGTTGTTTCGTCTGGAAGAACTCACTACACTTGATTTGTCTCACAATCGACTGAAAGAAGTTCCTGAGGGTTTAGAAAAGGCTAAATCTTTATTGGTTTTAAACCTGAGCCATAACAAGTATGTTTGCATATTTTTGCCCTGTAATTTGCTAGATGTTTGTTTGTCAAGTAATTAGCTATGGCCATCTCAAAGCTATATTTTTAAAGTTAGTAACTTTTTAAGTTATTGGTCACTTTAATAATAGAAGCAAAACAATTGAAAATTATTTTGTAAAATACACAAATCATTGTACATTGTTGTAGAATTGAGAGCATCCCGCCAACCCTGTTTGTACAGCTGACTGATCTTTTGTTTCTGGACCTTTCCAACAACCTACTGGAGACTCTGCCCCCTCAGACTAGAAGATTGGCGAATCTTCAGACTCTGATACTGAATGACAATCCTCTAGGACTCTTTCAGTTGAGGTACAATGTTTTTCAGTATATACTTAATATTTAACACCAATTTATGTAAGGGTAGTGTGGTGCAACACACTTCTTTTCCTTGGAAGAGACTTCGGCCCAACAGTGGCACATAACAAGCTTTGTAGTACATAAACCCTAATAGTAGAATAGTATAGTAATAGACATCTGTATAGTCGTTACCACTATTATTGAAATTTCTATTTTTTTGTTCTGATTTTGTAATGTCTCCTGTATCTATGTTGTATGTGACACAAAGAATTATAACATTATAATAAATAGGGTTTAAGAATGTCAAGGTTTGTTCCACATAGCTGTTCACAACATCTGTAACAAAATATTGGTTACACAATTTATGTTCAGTAGTTACTATCTTTTATGAGTCATACTTGGTCTCAATTATTTTGAGTGAGCTTATCTTTTAGGGATGTGTGTCATGTTATTAGGTTTGATATTATAAACAGAGGCCTACTTAGAAAAATCTTTTTATAGTAATGTATTATTAGTAGAAAATTTGGTGGGACATTTATAAATATTTGGTAGTGTATGTAGTAGTATAGGTGTGTAAAATAATTTATTATATGTGATTGTCCTAATTTTTTCTCATTGCACTCAAATATTTTTTCAGTTTTACATAAATATTAAATTTATCGTACTTGACACCTTGGCTATGGTGTCAGCAGGCTAATTTTGTACAAACATAAAGATCAATGGCTCAACACCCCATCGTGTGTGTAGAATTAGCAGCCAGCATGTTAACTAAAAATTATGCATAAAATATACATCATTTGCTAAAAAAAATATATTCCATAGGCAACTACCATCTCTGCAAAGCCTCGAGACACTACATATGCGCAACACTCAACGCACATTGGCCAACTTACCAACATCTCTTGACACTCTCTGCAATTTATCTGATGTGGACCTCTCCAAGAATGCACTTACTAAAGTGCCTGATGCACTTTATTCATTGTTGAACCTCAAAAGACTGAATCTGAGTGATAATGAGATCACTGAGATATCTTCAGGTATGTGGAATCAAGTATTTTTTGTAAAATTTGTCATTTAGGTATATGTTCAGAGGAATTGTATATTATGTTGCGCCATTTAATAGTGCCCGCTTTATCTGTTTTGTGTACAAACTTACTATACTACCCTGCTGCTTGAGTAGATAGCAAGCAATCGAAAAAATTAAGCAATGCTGGATACAATCAGTACCTGTATGGATGATTTTTAGTGGTGAGATTGCATGTGAGAAGGTACAGAAACCTTGGTGGATGATCTTATGAGGTACAATTCTAAAACCTGGTCGGTGATTTTGTGGGTAGTTTTAGAACATCCAACAACGGTTGGCCCCAAACCTATAAGTAACTTCATTACTTTCCTTTAGCGTTAAAATTTCAACAAATATTATGGTTAAGTTGTTAAGTATGGTTAACTAATATCGTGGAAAAGTTAGATGGTTTAAAGTTATCATTCACCAAGTCCACACAAAGTCACATCCATTAGCTTGTCATTCAGTAACATTCAGAATTCCATGTGGGAGGAGCGGAGAGCACAATTAGTCCTCAATAAGAATCACACTACATAGCAATTAGTGAATCACGCGTCTGTAACTAATAACCAAACATATTTGCATCACATGCCTGTTATGTGTTGCAATTTGTTTTCTCTTGTTCAAACTGTTTTCACTTGCAATTAGTTGCAGTAATATGTTAATTGTTATTCTGCTGCATTTAACCACATTTATGAGATTTCATTGGAAGACCAAGTTTTCTCATTTACATTGGCTCTCCTAGTATTTATAGTTCTGTAAAAAAATATTCAATACATAATAATTATGTCTTTTATAAATCTTGTACTGTACTGTACTACTCTTTGAATGATGAAATGCCAGACGGTTATACCGTCATGGACCTCAACAGTCTGTTTATATATTGTATTTGTGCCAGTTCTCTCTCTAACTCTCTCAATATTTCTTGTGTTACAATGCGTTCTTCAATGACCATGCAAAGCTCTCTCGTAAACATAGCATTGTCTTTAACGCACCTAATTTTGCATGTGACAATTATTGTACTATTGTACAAAAGACAGTATTGTCTACTTACAATCAATATCTGCTTGCTGCCTAAGTAAAAATTTGTTGAATAAATTTTGAATCAAAATATAGATTTAACATTATCTATATTATGTAGGTATATAAACTGTCAACAATGTGGATATAGGTACACAGCCTACAAATAAATGTTGATGGATGTATGTTATTATTATTGAATGTTTTGTGAGTGTCGTTACTCGTTATTTTTAATTATAAAAACACGGCAGAATTGTTCGAGGTGGCACAACTAGTTTAGAACCTTTCCGAGGTTCTTAATCATGAGCTCCGCTCACAGCGGCTCGGGGGTTAGTTTCTTCTTCTTTGCAACCTATTAACCCCAAAACCACTATAGACTCGGAATGAGAGAGATGCAGGCCTTAATCTACTACGCAGGCCAAGTGCGGGTTGGTGGTCTTCACATGTCTTTGAGAACGTTATGGAGAACTCTCAAACATGCATGCATGCCTCACGATGTATTTATTCTTAAAACGCACATTACTTAGAAGTCATTGG
>DWOC01000084.1:0-11082 GCA_018250775.1 Helias cama
AATCTCAGGAATGGCTGAACCGATTTGAATGCGGTTTTCAATAATATGTTGTGGGCAGTGGATAGTGTAATGCTGATTTACGCCGGGCATAGAGGGTGGCGGTGAGATACTTCCCCGAAAGAGCAACTTTGGCTCTACCATCTATAAGTAGTATATGTGACACATTCACCAAATGCATTTTACATGAGATTTCAGTCATACATACATACATCTATCTATACATACTATAAAATTAAATATCGGTAAACACTAAAGATACGCGTTACTGTGCCGTGCGAACGAAGTCGCGGGCATCAACTAGTCTATAATATTAAAACACGGATCTCCTCACGTAAGTTTACTGGGCAGCCCAGCCGTGATCGACAATCAGTGCAAAACTAAACTAGTCAGTTTTGGACCTTTCTGAGGTTCTTACCCATAAGCTCTGGTCACAGCTAGGCCGTGGCGGATGCTGCTTCGTTTTGTAATTAAAAATCTGTTACGATAGTCACGAAACATTTAAAAATAAACGCATTATAACTTTTCAGGTACTCAATGTTTAGTTGAAAGTACCAACAGTCCGCTCGCATAGCTCCACTGCCCCGCTGCTAAAGCGGTTGCCCCACACGCTTGATTAGATCGCCAGCGATCGAAAAAGTTGCAACGTTGGTCGTGATAAGTACCTGGGCTGTTCGTAAGTGGTGAATTACCTGCGCGCTTACGTACTTTGAAGGGCACATTTAGCCGTTGGTTCGGTTGTTATTGATACATAACAGTCTTTAAACCTGTTCGGATACCTTATGGGTAGTTTGAGACCATCCAGCCACGAAAGAGAGAGAGACAACTTCCAAAATTTGTTCCGTTCCGTTCCTCTATTGTGGATAGTTGGAAATATGGATCCACAATAGAGCAGCGTGGTGTAGTATTCTGGAGGCCTCCCCATGTCTTGGGTGGAGACATGTGCCCAACAGTTATACATATAAAAGTCGCATATACGAGTATATTGAAAAAAACGTAACCCTTCTAGCGTAGCGGGAATAAAAAGACGGTTACAAAGACCCGCCAAAATCATAAGCTACGACCGCTACTATAGGACTGACTATAGACTAGACTAGACTTCCAACATAGTACCAAAGTACCAAACAGTAGTGCTAATATTGACTGCGCTGCAACAGTTTCAGTCTAGTTTATTGTTAACTAAGCGTTTTCTCTCGTGGATTTTAGGCCCCAGTGCAAGCCATAAGCGTTTGGATCGAACATATCGCCAGTAGAAAAAGTACATCACTTCCAATTTCTCCATATGACTCATGACTGTTACCGACAATATCCTTTTTGTCCTCCACACTCAACTTCCTTTTTTGAGAAATCCTTTAATGTTTATGCTGTCCGTCTATGGGACTCCCTGCCTCACCCATTCGTGACATTAAATCCATTTCCACTTTCAAAACTCAACTTAAAGCTCACTTTCTCAAAGTCTAAAATTACATCTCCTCCATATCCATCCTCACATATCCTTTCTATATATGCATCTTATTATATCTTTCTATTTATAGATCCTGGATTTTATTCCCAGCCGGAGCAAACATTTATTTATCACATGGTTGTGTTTTTTGTTATGGGTGTCTACGTGTGGCGTCTATGTTACCCACGACGCAGTGCTATGAGCTATGAGTGTGAACCGTTCAAAAAGGACATCTCATCTGGCGAGTCTGTACTTTTTTAAATTTTCCATTCGATTTAAGAATTGAACCCATAAAGCAGTAAAATGTATTCTATACCTACCTATGTTATTTCAGGTATACGTTCAGAAATAATATAGTAGAATTTATAATATTAGTACGATAAGAAATAAATTTTTAAAAACAAACTAATGACGGTCAAATAACAAAAAATTAAAGACCAATGTAATCGCTAAAAGCTTATGACTTAGAACTACACCACAATAATTAATGTAACGAAATAGCTCAGTCAGCAAAATAGGCAAAATTTCTATTTATTTCCCACAATCACTACTGAATATCAGTTTGTGTGGAACAATAATATTATAGCGACTTAGTTTGTTTATTTTGAAAATAATTCTATTATATCACTCTATTATTCAGGGATCTAACACGCGTTAATTACAGAGCAAAATTGATTTCCACGTAGAACGTTATATCATTAATTATTTCCTCTTCCGATTTTTGCAATAATAATAGAAATTAATGGTATTGAAGGTAAGTTGAAATTATTAATTATAGTAAAGCAGTACTAGCTACTGAACTAGTACTGCTTGATAGCGCAGAAGCCCAGAAGCGGTGTTAGCCCAGTATTTTACGCTTCGATCTCACATTCGACAGGTCCAAGATTCAAATCTCAGTGGTACCTACGTACCTACCATTGCCATTAAGTTACGTGCAATATAAAAATAAATTTAATTTAACCTGCTGTAACGGGAAAGAAAAACATAGTGAGGCCACCTACATGTCTGAGAGTTCTCCATAACGTTCTCAAAGACATGTAAACACTAACCCGCACTTGGCCAGCGTGGTGAACTTAGGCGTACATCCCTCTCATTCCGACACCCGAGTCCATAATGGGTAATTTATGGGTTGCGGAGAAGAAGGAATTCAATAGTTATTAATTCGGCTTCTTACATCATAGGTCCAAGTTTACATCTTAGAGGCCTGTACCACGACCAAATAATCAATAATCACACCAGTACTCCAGCTTGTTTTATAAAAGAAAGAGAAATATTTTTCCTACGCAAAAAGAAATAGTAGCCAATATAAAATTACCTTCCAAATCCCAATGTATATTTACTTTAAATAATCTAACCACCAATGTCTGACCTTTCGACCCGCCGACCCCAACAAATTATAGCCTCAATAAATAATACGATAGAACCATTTAATCATAGGATTCCGACAAAAAATTCCCTTCGCAAATCCAAAAAATCAGACACAATTTCCAACTCCCGTAATTACGTTAGTCAAAAAAAGGAATTAAAACGCGCATACAAAATTGTTTCTTCGGAAATGGAGGTTAATTTCACGGTTAGTTGGCCGAGTTAAGCATAGGAAAAAACTTAGGGACTGAACCATTTGGTCCACTAAAAACAGGCATCCTGCTCTAAAAAATAACACCTCACACACACACTCCCCTGCACATCTTCACATATAGACATCACAAGTTCGGTTTACTTTAAACCTGTTCACCAAAACATACATGCTTAGGCGGCAAAGAATACAAACCTCAGGCCCATGCCGGGATGCTGTTAGTACAGTACGTAGTAGTGCGGGATACAGTGGTACACCTCACTTTCATAGTCCCCGACAGGCTGGCTACCACCCTAAAATGTCTTACGCGATGTGCCCTAAGCCTAAGCCTAGGATTTTTTTATAATCGAGCCTGGAGTCAGGAGCGAAAGTAGTTTTGACGCGATCTTCTTCGTACTCATGAGTAGCAACCCACTTACTTCTCATCTATAATAAAATAACTTTTCACTTGCACTAGGATTCCCTGTGCTGCAGATGGCATGTGAAATACATATGGACGTAACTATTTGAGGCCTTATTTCATAGATATAGTGTAGGTAAAACCTAAATATTATTTAAAAAGAAATTATGTGAAAATATTCTTTAAATACATAATCAAATCATCATTGAAAAATATTATATTTAATTTAAAAATATTATATTTAATTAGTTAATTATCATCGTATTTTAACAGACTAACACTAATGTTATAATAAAGTTGATTAGCCAGGTAACGGTAAATTAATCAATTAACATTAAAAAGAACCTATCACATAACAAACTAAAATGACTTCAGCCATCTTTCCATTTCTATAGAGAACGTGTACGAACTATAGATGGCGCTTTAATTGACTTAAGATACTATGTGGACCGTAAAGGAAACTTTGCTAACTGTCATCGTGTTTCCAAAATTAAAATTATCTCTTCTATATTTGTTATAAATGTCAATGTCAACTATTACATTGGTTGATGTAAATTGCAAAAGATTTGGATTTGCGACGCTAGTTGGCAGTGGTATCGCCTTGCACTTTCCCTGTAATTATACATACGTTCGTCGCAAATTATAGTACAGAATTACGAGTATATAGCTTATAGCTACAAGCTATACTTTCTGCGTCTTATTTTAGAAGCCAAAACACGGAATCACCTCCTAGGATTTATCGCGGATAGTTCACCTTTAAATACTCTAACGAACTAGGTGGGCACTGGACACGGGTCTCTCCCCAGAACAAGGGGAGGCTTGGAGCTTACTCTGCCACGCTGCTCCAATGCGGATTGGTGGAGATACGCGTTAGGGGCCAACCCGTGTCGGACGTTCACAAACCACCCATGGGGTCTCCGACCAGGTTTAGCGACTGTTGTCTATCGATAACAACCGGGATCGACGGGTTAACGTGCCCTCCGAAGCACGGAAGCGCGCATGTAATTCGCCACTAACGATCACCCATCCAGGTACTGATCGCGCCCGACGTTACTTAACTTTTCGATCGCTTACGATATACTCATTGATGACAGCTTGTGTAATATCATTTCATTTAAATTTACAATTTTAGTTTAAAATTTTGCTCAATTAAATATTCGCTTTAACCAAACTAAACAACTATTATGAAAACTAAAATACCTAACAAAACCTAACAAAAAACAATGAATAGCCTGTCGTGCTGACGAGTACCCAAGAGACTGGCTTCGTTTCCTCTTTGGTCAACAATACTTATTAGCCAAAGAAGTGTCCAGCTCTCGGATCCCCCGTAGACGCATTTAGGTTAATATTTTATTCTGTACCGTCTGTGCATTTTTTAGCACTTCCTTGGCCTTTTGTTGGTGCAATAAAATCCATATAATAAAATTGTAAGCAATTTCGTGTCTCTACATTAAAGTATGTATTTAATATTATACATGTATGTTTAACAGCTATCTGGTTACCATAACAGAGGCTGGAATTTGAAAGCCATGGGTGAATTGTCCCACAATATTTGTTTATTACTAGTTGACACCCGCGACTTCGCTGGCGTGGCCCTAGTAATTCGTATCTTTAGTGTTTATGAACCGATTAGAATGAAGCAAACACTAAATGTTATGAGGCACTTACCATACATATCTATAAGTAAAAACCGCATTCAAATCGATGAAGCTGTTTCTGAGATTAGCGTAGTCAAACGCATACTATGTCCACTAGTGAAATGAAATGATATGGAATAATTTTATTCATCATAAAGGTATGTACGTACACTTGATGAAGGTGATACAATACACATAAAACAAAGTTGAGTTGCATTCCATCCGCTTTAAGCGCCCCTCAGGCTAATGTGGACTGGGAGAAAAAAGCGGGTGGAAAAAAACTCTCGGCACTCTTTTTAAATGATTGAAATATTATACAAATCTATGTATCACATAAAATGAGAAGATTAAGAAGGATATAAACGTTAATAATTATGAATTTGGTACCAGAGAACGTCACAGCAGTAAACTGAATGTGGTACCAGCTTAGAATAAGTTATATAAACAAAGTTTCTTTTGTAAGGCTAAGTCAAAATTCCACATAATATTATATCGAGTAAAAATATTCAGAATTCAGAGACAATTTGCAATCGCTGTTCATCGATAAACGCTGTTACTATTAAGCATCCTGTATTGCTTTATTGTACGATTGTCCACAATAAATAAATTGAAATTGAAAAAAAAATAATTGCACCAAACAATACGATAGCGAGTGCTGAAAGATTGTGTCCGCGGTGCACTTTACTTCTGAGCTTCATCAAGATAACTGCTATCTGATGTATCAACCTCTCTCGTCTCTCCAACAATAACACCGCTCATATTTCCTTCACATATTATTTCGTCTATTTCAACTTCAATTTAAACCGCTGTAATCAGATTTTATCTCTCTCCGTCAAGTTAAAGGCTCCTTTAGTTTAACTCGATTTGCATTTTTCTTCGATCGCAGACCACTACAAAGGAGGAACAGATGGCTTTAACGTCAAATTTACACATTTACATCGAGACAAAAATCTAGGTATATTTGAATATTCAAGTAACTTTTGGATAAAAACCATTTTCTGAATTGCTAAGTACAAATAGTTGCAGGTTCACTAAAGTACTACAAAGAATAATTTTCATTTTAACGTCAGCTACAATTGCTTTTTTAAAACGACGATAAATAATATGCGCCTGTATTTAAAAGTCAAACAGATTTGTCCATCATAAAAAATCTGTGGTTAAAAATCTACTTACATTCTCATTAGGGTTAAAAAGTATCATACCTGATTTTACCAACACCAATATACAAATGTGACTTGTACGTATTCAAATATCGGTCTACTTTCCTAGGCTATGTAGGTAGAACAACTTAAGAATTGTTTCCTGCATCATACAAATTGTACAAGAAAATATAACTTGACACAGAAAATATACGCTTCATGCAACCTCGAGCAGAACAGTGGAAAGAAAAAGGCACGATAGTGTATACCGACTTAAACGAAACGTGCCGAGTTGAGACCACACCAATAAACGCAGTATCTTATCTTCCATCACATCTCGCTAAGGTCAAGTTGAAATGATATTTTTTTTGTTCACCACCCGTTTAAGAGATACGTATTATTTGTCCGTAGAACGACGAGCTGTATTGTATAATGTTTAAAATCGCAGACGAAATGAACATTGATATTTTGATTATACGCACGACTGAACGTAGTCTGCCCGGTAGCCGAACATTTGTAGATCTGTTAATAAATTGCTATCTACCGCGATCTCTAAACGATAAAAGTCCTGACTATCGTTAAGGTACTTGCGTTTCAAAATCTATACTTTTTCATTTCCTATGGTTCGATTCTATTGTTTCTATTCTCTGAGAACACTCGAGCCTCGCGGGAATTGAAACAGCTGAAACAGATGGATCGATACCATAATTTTCCCAGGACGTCTAACTGTGTCTAGCTACTACGTTACTAAGTGACAATATTTTAGTATCAGGTTGCCTCCGAGACGCCGGCTTACCAACTGTGAAATGGATATCTATAATAATTCAACGTACTAAAAAAAAACGTAGATGCCTTATTGAAGATTAAAAAGCATTTGATGATATATGTCTTAACGGAATGCTGTGTTACAATGATTTATTTCGTATTCTGTTACGGGAATTAGTATACAATCACGTATCATCAACAATGATTCGTTCGTTCGCACGTCGATACGATATGCTGATAGCTGATGGATCGAATCATGTCCTGCAAGAGCCGGCACGTCAACAGAGTCCGTGACGCTCGGACAAATATCTCGTCTATTAAGCTCCATTGAACTGTATGAAAAATTACGGCCATCCATTAGAGGCACGACATGCTTCGCCCGTTGATTAATTCACTCTAACAATGCTAGTGTGTTGATGAACTTACTCCTTTGGTTTGCCAGTGTTTTTTTTTTTCACGGACAGCGACAGTTTTTGTGTGTTCGTCGTGATTATACATACTGGCAATTTAAATATGACAAGTCGATATGAGATGCGGTTTTGATATATTTCCTTGTTGGGGTTTTTTCTCGTTACTCTGTATAGTTGGACCTCGTTTATAGACTCGCCAATACTTAATATTTTTATGCTTTATCGTTACACTTTAATATGTTCCTGAGAATGTTATCACACAAAATTTTAAATAATACTACACACGGTAAATATAATTTTGGATAATCTTACACTTTTTATATCTCGCTTCTATGAAGGTATTATTTGATTATGTTTTTAACAATATTGTATAAGAAATTCGATTTTTACCGTAATTAGGCACAGAGATGTATAAAGGAAAAAAACGTTTCAGTATCATTAATGATTCGGAATGGTTTTTCGAAGAGTTGGAATTTTCACCATTGTACACCTACTTGATAATTTTTTGCCTGACTGAACATATTACGGCTCAAACAGAACAGAACGACGTAAATGGTTACTTGGAATCTATTATGCGGCCCAGAATCGTGATTGAAATTCTTCGACATTAAGTGCCCAGTATAGAAAATCAAGTGAGAAATTGTCCGCATTCAAATATTTGGATTTGGCGTCATTATAAAGATTTCGATTGCGGTTCTCTGAACACACGCACGATTGGCGATTACAACAGTAACGGTCGCTTTTTGCCGAACATCGCAAATTAGTTTTTTGCCACGATGGCGTCAAAAGCATCGCCGTTGAAGGCAAATCGCCGAATTGTTCCTGCATTTCGCAGCACTGAAGTTTTCACAGCCGATTTATAAATCCCACAAAAAAAGTAATCAACTGTAATTGTAATGAGGGCACGTACTTGTAAGTTAGTTGACCCATCAGTCATCTTCAACAGGTCTCCGCCGGGACATGCTTTTGACTTTTTGCTGTCACTTTTGTTCAGTTTAACTCAAAAGGCCCCCAGAACTTTTTGACTTTTATGATTTTTGAATTTACAAGAACAGATTCCCCGTAATTGGCCAGCGTGGTATATAACTTTCTCATTTCTACACTACTGGGGTTACCAAATTTACAAAAGGTTTTTCGTTGACCAAATTTATACAGACTTTAAATTTAATTTATTCCTTTTTTGTTTCAGTTACTGCCACACTGCCACCACAGAGGCCTTGGATACCCTTGACAAGACCAAATAGGTCTCGACCGACATGTAAGTATTCAATTATCCCATTTTGCACATGTCCTTCGTTTTGTGTGTCAATGTTGCCTTTTTGAATTAAAAGGACATCGCTTATCAGCCATTATCGGATAATTTATGAGCGTCCGTCGGTAGGAATTAAGTCGTTGACATCACAGTTAATAATGACCTGGTAAACGTTAATTCGGTTACCACGTGTAATTTTTTAATGTAATGATTAAATGAGTATTACGCTTTGCGAAGTATTACATTTCGTGCAATGAATTACACGATGCTTAAATTTATTTCATTTACAATTTAATCTTGACAACTTTGACATTCTGCTCTCTGTGAAACATAGGTGTTCCATTTCAGGATCAGGTCTCCTTTCGGAACGAGAATGATTTAGGCCTTAGTCTACCGCACTTATTTATCAGAGAGATCAAGATTTTCTCGGGTTGCGTTCACGTGTCTCTATATAGTCACTGCTTCGTTTTCTCCTGTGCGTCTTGATTTTAAAATAGTTGCATCAAACTAAATATAGCCTCTTTGACGGGTCTCGTCATTAATAACATCGCCATCGTAGCATGTGGTGTGCGGTGCGTTGGGCGCGTCGCATACGACTCATAAATAAACAAAGCGGGACCGCCCCGCGCGATAATGCGATATTGTCGCGCGTCTACATGGTGTTGATGGTTGGCGCACCGAGATCTTGGAGATGGAGATTATGCTAAGTGATACGTTAAAGAATTTGCTTATATAAACGTTCGGTTACTCAAGGTTTGCTGAAACGTAATAAATGAATTCGGAATACGTATCGCTAAAGCCTATGTTCTATTCTGAGAGGAGACTCGGCAGATATAATAGAGGAAAAGAGGAACGTAGTATAAATCGTTCTTTATTTCATTATATGAGCGGTTTAGAGTGTAGGAAAAGCCCCAAATCCACTAAATACGGAGCAGTTTGATTGCTTACTGAATCATCTCATTTATTGTAAAAATTAGTTTCGTACTCGGCTATCGTATTTATTATGTCGTGTATAAAAATAATTTACTATTATTGTTTTAAGTTGGGAAAGCGAGATAAACAATTATAGCCCCGGGAACACTGCGAATAACTTCTAACAGATTGTTTGCTCAGATAATGATAATAAATTAAAAACGAAGCAAATAGAAGTCGTGACTGGACTAACATCGGCTTCGGCTAAAACAATATCGTGTATAGAAACCAATGGCACCCCGACGTACCCGCGCCACTGATTAATTACTTCCCACCCACTTGTGCTGCGATTGGGTTTACTTAAATGTATGAATCACGTTAATAAGTTTTGTTTCGCGTTTTAATAACGAATGATATCGTGTTCTCAAAGTTCTTTCAATTACTATTTCAATTATATTTTCTAAATTTTGGTGGGTAGTTCGGCCCTAATCTGATGTCCCATGTAATTCGACGTGCCCTTAGCAGGTCGCAACCATTTCGCATTAACCTACAACAAGTACCTACAATATTGTGATGTTGCATTTACGTATAATTTGTCCGATAAGTTACTACGTGTCTATGCGATGTGGCTGTATTTACATTTAAAAAGTTTTATTACACATGCATACATACATATATATTGTAAATCAATTGTAGCATAA
This sequence comes from Helias cama, assembly GCA_018250775.1. Classification (NCBI taxonomy): domain Eukaryota; kingdom Metazoa; phylum Arthropoda; class Insecta; order Lepidoptera; family Hesperiidae; genus Helias; species Helias cama. The sequence goes on from DWOC01000084.1 coordinate 10,234, forward strand.
GGTACGATGGGACAGATGTACATGCGTTAAATGCCTGTGTTTGTCTAAGAACTTGGTTTAAAACAAGAAAGGAGGTACTCATTAAAAGTAATACTGGACGGATAAAACTAGCAGTTTGAAAAACAAGAAATCTTAAAAATGTTTTCATTATAATCTCACCCCATTACAATTTAATGATAATAAACTGACTATTAATCAAATGGACGCACGAACAAGTAGCAGATGTTTTCTGCGAATCCATGAAATAACTACGCCGGCTCGTTCACGCGTTGAATTAAAAAGGGTGTGTCCGAAACGTCAAGGAGGTGTTCAGAAATTATTAATCTTGGCTCTCTTGAACGCAGAAAAAAATATAGAAGAGTCGACTCGGTAGGTGTGAATATCATAAATTGTACGCTATTAAAGTTTCACAATTAAAAAGTCGCAAGAGTTTATGCCAGCCGTTGACGCCATCTGACGGGTACGTAAGCGGTGGCCGATTTGTGGAGCTCGAGCTAAGTCATCCTCGAGTTAAAAGGCTATTATGTCTCCTCAGGATATAAAGCGATGGGCATGTCGTCCCTTGCACAAGTTTCACTGAATTATTAAAAGTATTAAAATGGCCGACTGTGTAAAATTTATCGCTGCAATTTTTATGTTTTAATCTTGTTATTCTTTACTGATGTGCGCGCATAGTCCGGCTGCTTAAAGCGCTTGCTTGACACGATCAAAAAGTTACATGGATATGTACGCAGCCAGCATTTGGGTGATTTGAATTGTATGGATGAATTGAGCGCATCTGTGCTTGGGACAGTTTGTCGATTGTTTTTCAATATATAAGCCTAAGAGTCTTTCTTAGGACGCTTAGAG
>DWOC01000085.1:0-11054 GCA_018250775.1 Helias cama
TGCGTAATCCAAGGAAAACCTAATTTACGAAAATTGCTAGGTATTTTTACTAAGCACAGATATAAGAATTTTGAAAATTTTATTTGAAATAAATAAAATTCGTTTTGACGCTTTTCATAATTCGGGTAAATTAAAGTTTATGTAGTGCAGTAATTTATGCATCTTACTCGAGTTGTTTGACCGAAAAAATGTAATTTAAAACGGAAACAACGTCGTTTCGACAGTTTTCATGATTCGGGTAAACTAATTGCTTATTGAATAAATTAAATTTAGTGGCGAAGAGGAAATGTAACGTGGATATTTGTAAGATTTTTTGGGCTTGTTAAAAAGGTCGCGCATTTGCTAAGGTTGAGCAACACTTATGTATAATATAGTAAATGTCGTTATTGGGTTAAAGGTCGTTTGGTTTGTTCATTATTCTTTAGATTACTATCAATCTAATTTTGAAACGTATTAAGTTTATGAATTGAAAAAATGTTTTAACACTATAGCCAAATTCTGTTGAAGAGTTATAGATTCATCTGATTCATGAAGTTATAGATTAATGCTTCAACCAACTAACCAACATCATCATGGGTTTCGCCTTAGGCACATTTTATTCACTTATAGTATCAGTTCAGAGCATAATTTTGATGTAAGCTCGAATAATTCTGGGCGTAGATGAGGTCGTCTACTTACATCGGTCAATAAAGAACCTGTCCCACAATATTTATTTATATATTTATTTGTTATTCGAAACTAATCGGGCTGATAAGAAAATTAAATTATAAATTAATGTCAAGTAACTTGACTTAACTTGTAATGTATCTTGTTGTTATACTAGGAGTTGTTTGATAACAAAGTGAATTACATGGTATAATCAGAATGACATAAATGTAATTCATTGTCCACTTTCAGTGAAAGCGCACAAACAATTTCTGTGTCATTATAAAAAACTGAGATACACATACATTACAGTGTCATAATGGACAATTATTAATATAGTGGTTTACTTAATAAATTCAGTTAATTAATAAATTAGAGATTACGTCTATTTTACATGGGATTAAGTAACATTTTGTGTTTCTATATTTAAATATGTTATAATAAGATCATAGTTTGTTATTATCAGGCCACCTGATGTTAAGTGGTCTGACCTCAAGTAGGATAAATTGTCTTGAAAAATTGTCGTCTCCAATAAGGAATACAATACGGAATACGGCATCTACCCCCTGCAATCCGAAACACATGGTATAAATAACATTGTACTTGTACTTATGTAGTCATTCTTATCGAGTCAGAGGAGCCCATTGTAAATAACATTAGATTACATTTAAGCAATATTAAATTTTCATGTTCCCAGGGCTAATTGCATTTTGTACATGTTTACAGCTAAATATCTTTTACAGTTTGCGTTCATAAAGGGTGTCATTCGCGTGTAATTCAAGCTTATGATGTAACATTGCAATGTAGTATAACTTTAGTTCATACCTTATTTTAGTGAATGCATTAAAATTATTTTAACCTTCCTAATAAATTTCAATAGATATTAAAATTTTGAGTAGAATTCAACAATAAATAAACAAGAAAACTCACGGTAAAATGTTATTTTTAAACCCATACTACGATATGACAAGGTTACTTCATTTGTACATTTTTGCAATATAGTGATGATAGTTTTCGTCCAAAATAAAATGTTTCTTCTCTGCTATTATTTGAATTTATTTGATATTATAGGTAGTTAACATAAATAAATTGAATATATTTTTTAAGTTCATAATAATAAAAAGTTTTACTGCGTCCGCACACAAGTTTAGATTATAGTTCTCTTTACAATTTAAACCTAAAATCAGAAGCTTTTTGGAGCAGTGTAGAGCGTAGGTTATGTAGGTTAAGGAACAGTGGACACTAACATAAAGATATTTACAAAGTTCTCACGTTATATACCAACTGACATGGTTTTAATTTTAGGGTATGTGTGTGTGTATAACTATGAAGACATAAGATTACCTGTACACTACCCTTTTCTATAACATAGATATATGAAATATTATACGGCTTCTTCTCTGCATCTCCTTAATCCCATCTCCCTTAATGACCCACTAGGGCCTTAGTCCACCACGCTGACCAAGTGCGGGTTGGTGGACTTCACCTAACTTTGGAACGTTATGAAGAACTCTCAGACATGCAGGTTGCCTCACGATGATTTCCTTCACCGTTATAGCAGGTGATATTCATTCTGAAAACGCACATAACTTAGAAGTCATTGGTACGAGAAGTCATTGCTACGTGCCAATGGGATTCGAATCGAGAGGTCCGTTCTCGAATGAGAAACCGAAGTCTAAACCACTGGGATATCACCGCTGTGATAATTATATAATGTTGTATTTTGTATTAGCCCAAACTGGTGTAGCTAAGCACGCTAGGAATAGGTTTTACATTACACCGAAAAACTTCAACAGATATATTTATAATCCTTGAAGCCTTTATTGAATAATAACAGTTATTCAATAATAACAGTCCTAGCTAAGAAAATAATCCATTAATGCATTACTACAGTAACCGCTACAAATACAAATTTGCGCTCCATCTCACGCCGATCTGAGCTAAGCCGTTTTAAAATAAATATATATTTTAGTAATCCATACTTATTCTGTTCTCCACCCACATTACTTATCGAGCAACGTTTTTAATAGATCATTTTGATGAAGCCTGAATCTATTCGCACTTTAGTAAACATAGTTTGCAAACCAAATTTTACGTGGTCGGAGCCCAGCTTATTTATATATTATAGGATAGGATTTTCCCTACCGTTGAAAAGACCAGTTTTATACATATTTAAAAGTGCCTACATTTTTTCATTTACACAAGGGATCATAAGGGATCGCTCAGTGGTTGACATTTGACTGTTAATGTATTTTGTTATTACAGATTCAGGGGGAATTACCTTGAAATTTGAGAATATGATGAAATGATTAACCTCTCTAACTAACTACCTAACCTCCTAAACCTCTCTACCTAACTCAACGACAATGGAATATACTCGTAAATAGTGTTTTTGTAATCCATTCACACACACACAGACCTATAATATCCTTTGTTAAAGAGCTCTTTAATATTGTTTAAAACTAAATTATAACATTATACTCAAGCTTAGTCCGAGATCTTCTTATTCACTTTGTAGTTCCACAATCTTGCATTGTACGTGCTGCGAAAGTTTAGAGATTCCAAAACCGAAACAGGCCATAGCCTGTTGCCTTAGTAGCATTGACATTTGACATTGACATTTGACATTCACATTTTTCGCATTGTGCGTAATAGTAAGAAAAATTTCATTCTTCGTATTTTAAAAGTATTTCATAGTTATAAAATGCCGAAAAGGAGTCGGGAGAGCTCAGAAGAACGATATAAAAGAAAAATAAAACGATTAGAAAGGAAATTAAAACGGAAACAAAGAAGAAGTCGCAGTCGTACTTCATCACCGCCGCCGCCATCAACACCAGTTCTTAATGAAAGTAATATTGAAAATTTGGAAAATTTGGACCCAGACGTCACAGGTAAGTTTACCAGTATCTATCGAAAGTAAACATTATCATAGAAATTAATATATGATCGTTCCTGCATTTTGATGATACGTGGTACGTACCATTGCAGGCACTCCGGTGGAGTGAGGTCGCCTCTTATTTAATAGGTACCTATGATATGCCCATAACGTTGCGAATTATTTAAATATATCATCTTGGCATTTACCAATCTGGCAAAGAGAGGTTTTCTTTGCTAAAACGGCCACGGGTGGCGGTTATGTACACCTATGTGTGTTGGACTCGGAGTTGTACTCTTTGGGGTCAAATATAGATACAGCTGGTAGCTGTAATTAACCCTTTTTAGTTAGGTGAAACAGCTGGTAGCTGATTGTATGTGGACCTTTTTTCAGACACTGAATGTGTAGACAATACAAGAGATCTGGACGATTATATTATTAAGGCTCTTGGTGAGACCTCTTCTACAGAAAAACAATATGGACCAGATATACACATTGAGTTGGTAAAGAGGGTCGAAGGTATTATTACCCAAGGCCTTAAATCGGATTTAAAGGAGGAGGTTATCAAGAAGTACTTGATACCCTCCAACATCAAATTTTTGGATGCCCCCAAGCTCAATAGCGAACTGGTGGGCTTATTAAATGACACGATGAAGACCAGGGACCAAAGAATTGAAGAGCGGCAACAACAACTAGGCGTGGCAATAGCAGCCTTACTTTCCACAACAGATGGCCTAATTAAAGACGATTTAGACAAAATTAAAGTCATATCAATAATTAGTGATGTGACACGATTGCTGATGGACCTCCATCATCAAGATACAATAACTAGAAAGAAGTTGATCATCCCAAATCTGGATAAGAACATTGGCAAGGCAGTTGAGAATCAACTAAGGGACACATATTTATTTGGGGAAAAGTTTAACGACAATGTAAAGACTGCCACATCAATAAAAAAGTCAGCTGGGATAATATTGAAACAAGTCACCCCTAACCGTATACCAAAACATATTCCAACCAATCGTCCAAACTTCTCTCAAAACTATCCAAAGAGACAGGGAAACTTCAGGGGCCCTCCTCGATCAAATATGACCTCGTTCAAACAAGGGGGGGGCAGATACCGCCAACAACCACATTACTCACAGAAACAGAAACCTCCTCAACGTCCTCCAGCCAATCTCCGGCTTCCATCTGTACGACAAACTTAGAGGTAAATAGTTTTGCTGGCAGATTAAAATATTTTTATTCTTGTTGGCTTAAAATAACACAAGACAAAGTTGTCTTGTCTTGGCTCAAGGGTTATGATATCCCTTTTATAAAGGCACCTTACCAAGGTATCATTCCAAGAAATAAAAATTTTTCTGACACAGAAAATTTAGTACTGTCAAACGAAATTAAAAGACTATTACAACTTGGAGTAATTACAAAATGCATGCCAGTTACAGGACAATATTTCTCGAAAATATTTACAGTACCAAAACCAAATGGAAACCCAAGATTTATCTTAAATTTAAAGTCTTTAAATAAATTCATCTCCACAGAACATTTTAAAATCGAAGACATGAGGACACTTTGTAAATTAATTTCAAAAAACAATTTCATGTGTACAATTGATATGAAAGAGTCATACTTTCTGATCCCTGTAGGTGAAGATAAAAAATATCTTAGATTTTGGTTCCAGAACAAAATGTATGAGTTTACCTGCATGCCATTTGGTCTTAGTACTGCCCCGTTTACATTTACAAAATTACTAAAACCAGTTATTAATTTTCTTCGTAGTAATGGTTACAAATCAGTGTGTTACCTCGATGACATGATTTGCATTGGTAAAACGAAGCAGGAGTGTTTAGAAAACTGCCAAATGACTTTAAGATTGCTAGAATGTTTAGGCTTTATTATAAATAAAGAAAAAAGTAATCTTGTTCCATCTAATGTTGTTGAGTTTTTAGGATTTATAGTTAATACAAAAGACATGTCATTATCTGCGACAGCTAAGAGAAAGGAAAATATACATAATTTAATTCATAAATATTTGCAAATAGAACAATGTACAATAAGAGAATTTGCACAACTTATTGGTACACTTGTAGCATGCTCTCCAGCTGTGTCTTATGGTTTTTTGTATACTAAAATCTTTGAACAAGAGAAATATCAAGCATTACACAGAGCAAATAATAATTTCGATGCAATTATGAATATTAATAAGTGTTGTAAAGTTGATTTAAAATGGTGGAAAAATGTAATTAAAGAATCAAAAAATAATATAAGACAGTTCAAATTTGATTTAGAAATATATTCAGATGCCTCAGGGTCCGGCTGGGGAGCATGCTGTAAGGAAGATGTTGCTAACGGTTTTTGGACTTCAGAAGACAAGGAACATCACATAAATTATCTGGAACTTTTAGCTGCATTCCTAGGGTTGCAATGCTTTGCCAAAAATTTACACTCATGTCAAATCTTGTTAAGAATAGATAATACCACGGCTATTGCATATTTAAATAGGATGGGAGGCATTCAATTCGCTAAGCTTAATTCTCTCGCTAGAACTATATGGCAGTGGTGTGAGCTTCGCAGGATATGGTTATTTGCCTCATACATTCAATCAAAAGATAATAAAGAGGCTGACAGAGAGTCCAGACTTAAAAATATAGATTCCGAATGGGAATTATGTGACAAAGTTTTCCTAAACATTACAAAATCACTTGGAGAACCTGACATGGACCTGTTTGCTACTAGGGCAAATAAAAAATGTCATAGATACATATCTTGGCACAGGGATCCATATGCAGAAAATATTGACGCCTTTACAGTTGACTGGTCAACTTTCAATTTATTTTATGCCTTCCCTCCATTCTCTTTGATTTCTAAGTGTGTACAGAAAATAATCGGTGACAAGGCAACAGGCATTATGGTTTTTCCATTATGGCCCTCACAACCCTGGTACCCTTTTATTAATGAATTAGCAATCACAGAAGTGTTACAGTTTAAACCTTCAAAACAATTGTTACTATCACCTTTCAGAACGCTTCATCCCCTGCACAACAGCCTTTCCCTGGGAGCTTGCATATTATCAGGGAAGCATTCAGGAGAAAACTAATCCCTGCTGAAACTATAGACGTCATGTTGGCATCCATATCACAAAACACTATTAAGCAGTATACAACCGCTCTTAAAAAGTGGTGGTGTTTTTGCAATGGAGAAAATATATATGAGATGTTAATTCCTAAAATTTTAAAATTCTTAACAGAAATGTTATCGCAGGGTGCTTCTTATTCAACCCTTAACACATACCGTTCGGCATTGTCTTTAATCATTGATGCAAGTTTAGGGACAGATGCACAAATCAAACGATTTTTTAAGGGAGTTTTTAGACTGAAACCTTGTAGACCAAAGTATAACGATACATGGGATCCCTCTATTGTTTTAAATCATATTGAAAGTTGGTCACCAAACAGTACCCTAAATTTAGAAAAACTTACTAAAAAATTGGTCATATTGTTAGCTCTCACAACTGCTCAACGTATACAAACATTGTCTGTAATCAGACTAAATAACATAGAGTTTAATGACACGGGCGTTAAAATTATAATTACTGATATCTTAAAAAATACTACTCCTTGTAAAGATCAAGTTGTAATAAAACTTCCTTTATTTCATATGAAGCCAGAAATTTGCCCTGTAACTGTACTTCGAGATTATATTGCTCTAACTAAACCACTAAGAAAATCAGATGCAAATAATAATGATAAGTTACTAATTTGTTATAAAAAGCCTCATACTTGTGCCAGTAACCAGACTATTAGTCGCTGGATAAGACAGGTTATGACCGAGTGTGGTATTGATGTAAAAAAGTTTACCCCTCATTCTACGCGTCATGCATCTACGTCTATGGCATGTAGAGAAGGTGTGACATTAGATTCAATTTTTAAGTCTGCTGGTTGGTCTATAAATTCTAAAGTATTTGCACATCATTACAACAGACCATTGAACACAAATAATAGTTACACGTTTGCAAATGCTATCTGTAACCCTAATGTCAATTGATATTGCTATCTTAATATTATAATTCAGTAGTGATTTTTAATTATACATTTATTGCTGATTATTATTTATAAAAATAGTGTCACATTGTTGAGTCTAATTTGTTTAATATTTATATATTTTAATAAATATTAATTAAGTACTAAAACGGTCTGCTTACACTCTACCGCAAAAATTGCTATACCAGGGTCATATGTGAACTTAACGTAATTAAGTATACGACCAAATGTATTACTATATGAATGTAATAAATATTGAGTATTATGTTCTCATATCTTCTTCCTACTGAAGAAGTAGAGCTATCAAAAAAAAGAAGTTTGAGGTGTATGTTGCAGTATCACCAGAGCAATGGACAGCCTTAACCAGTACTTGCTGAATTACAATCACAATTGATGTAAAAAAAAATCACACTCGAATCAATTTTGTTGAAATTTAAGATTTTATCTTCAAAAATGAACAAAGTCTCACTTACTTGTTATCACACGTTATATGAGTTATATTAAGACTACATTGTATATACCATTCTACCCACAATAAACAAATTGGAATTTATACATACAATAAAATTGTAAGCAAGATGGTGACAAAATATTTTTCAAGCAAACAATTTCTGCACATTATTTCTATGTTACCAGGATCAAAAGAACATTTTTTGAAATTTATATCCATGTGTCGGTTTGTCTGCGCAGAAACCACGTTAATCTCAGCAACTGCTCGATTTGAATGCGGTTTTTATTAATATGCAGTAGGTAGTGTCCCATAACATACTGTGATCTTTCATTTGAATTAATTGCGTAAGTTTATTTTGGTGAGAGTTCCTTGACACCATGTGTATCTCCTTCATGAACGACATCGTGCTAATTGATGTTAAGTGGTCCCAAGTTGCGCAAACTCATTCGTCTTACACGTTTGCCCTTAATTACGATATTTTTAGCTTAACAAAGAACGATTAAACTTAATTGCCTAATGTTAGCCGCGATAACTCAGTGGCCAAAAAGTCGGTATCTTGTACTTGTATGCAGGTACAGTTTAAAATCTAAAGACTTAGCAATATGGGAAAGTACCTTAATGCTACTCTCTGGACCAATCATAAAGGACCATGTCTGTATTTCGGTTAGGAGGCGTGGTTGCCGGAGAAAATATTTTTGAGGCGACCATCCTCATGAGTAGCAACGGACCCTCGTATATCTTTAGATAATATTACAATCCTGTTGGAGGTCGGACGTGGATCTTCATAGGTTGCAGTGACCACTTTGCACCAAGCTTGAATCCCCGTCAGCTAGTCATTTTAATAAAAAGTCTTGTCTCAATTGTGAATTTTGTCAAACAGCAAGTCAAAATTCTTCAGCCCAGAGCACAAAAGATACTCATAAACAAAAATTATTTAAACGATAGCACTAACCACAACTGTATTGTTTCAGCCAGCTATTGTTGCTAAGGGATAAAGCCTTCAACAACAAAGAACTCGTTATACAAGCGTTTCTACAGCGCAGGCGTTTCATAAACGTACAAGTAATCCGTTCCGGGGGTAAAGAATTCTAACTCTACCAAAAATACTGAAAAAGATCGAGTACTGGGTTTTATACGTTTAAGACCATTTAAGCAAAACATAATAATTTCCTGTATGCCTGAAAAAATTCTATAATACAGACGCTTGTTAAGTCAATGGAAATACAATTTGCCTCTATGGTTTGTTTTCATTTCTTAAAAGTGTAGATGAATATAACACAATTAAGCTACGAGTACCTCGTATGGTCTGTCTAGTAGAAAAAACAAAAAAAAAAACAGAATTTAGACAGTCAGGTTTTAACAGACGCTACATTTGCGTTGTTGATCAGTTTACCGAATCCTGAAAAACGCCAGTGTGAGAGCCTCAAAGCCAAGTGTGCAAATATTGTGCGCGAGGTGAACCATGGCCCAATGATTCACGTGCCCAAGGTCGGCTACCGGCAAATTTTCACTTATCCACACAAACACCGCCACAATGACTTCGCCACACTCTGTTTTTATATTTGTTTCATTTAACTATAATTCATATAATGGTCTAATTACCACACAGTTTTCTAGCCGATTCTCAGTTGTTTTATCGTTATCATCTACATCCATTGCTGCTTCATAATTGTCTTTATTTATAGTTTCATGCGAAAGCAAGTAATGGATAACGTATACTGGATAATGGTCTGGAAAGTTCATGTCTTGGGTAGAAGGTAGTTCATCTACTTCAGAAAGCACCTGTTCAAATCAGGTGCTTCAGAAGGCTGTTTTTGTGTGATCATTCTGGCATAATTCTGAATGAAGTCATCTGTTTACTCTGTATAATTGGATTCTTTCTTTGCAAATTTTAGGGTCCCATATAACTTCTTATGAAAATATTGAATAAAATTCGGCTTATTTGTCTAATCGCCTTACTGTCTTTTGTTTTAATGATCACAAAAGAAAAAAAAATTCTAAGGTTACTAAAAATACCTACCGTTAACTTATCTAATCACTATAATTTACATTTTTCTAGAAGATTTAAAAGAAACTGGCACCTACACAAATTAATAATTTGAGAAACTGACGTTTACATTTATGTATAAAACGCGACATTTACGTTACACTTATACATAAATATAATTTTACTTAGCACGCAAAAGTAGGTACCTACTGTTGAAAGAAAGGATTGCCATTGCTCTAAGCTCTTCACTAAGGGTTAACTCAGACTCAGACTTTGGGCTTATTCATATAGAAATACTGATACTAAGTGAATACTTCAGTAAAAACAAAAGTCTATAAGACATAGCCAAGTACGGGTTGGTGGTCACATGTCTTTCAGAACGTTATGGAGAAGTCTCCTAGGCAACCTCACGATGTTTTCCTTCACCGCTCCAGCAGATAATATTTATTCTTAAAATGCAAATAAATTGGAAGTCATTGGTTCGGACCTCTTGAGTGAGTGACCTAAGTCTACACCGGGCTGTCAGTGAAGCAAACGAGCTGCGTGTCCCAAATCCACATGCCTGACCACGACTCCTATGCCAAGAGCACATGAGGAAGAAGAGCAGTCAGGCCACCTGTTGTTAAGTGGCCACTGCAGCCCGCACATAGACACCACCGTCTAACCTCCTATAGAATAATAGTCCTATTTGATCACTAAACAAGAAAGCTTCCCCTTCATAATATTTCTAAGATTCGCAAAAGACGTCAGGACGTCTGGAAAGGCCTTTAGCAAGTGCCATTATTACTTCCATTTTATTGCAATTCACTTGTTTATTTTCTTCCGACGACGAGCTTTTCTTGCTGAGAAATTTTTAATTCGTATTGTTGTAGGCACCGGATCCTCTCTTGTGCAATTCTTATTGTGGAAGGAACTCGACCAGAGCAGAAACTACAAACCATTAATATTTACGGATTATTTTTTCTATTCTTTATAGGAGATGAGAATAAAGTTAAATGCAGCTTTTATGTAGTCACTGCAACGCTTCTGTTGTTTGGCTGCGACCCTCACATGGTC